>JARHVA010002661.1:1865000-1945000 GCA_037957365.1 Torreya grandis
CATAGGAAGAAACCAAATAATGAGTGTGCTTAAAATCATTGCACACTTGTCTCTAATCTCGATCATCTAGCCATCCATATGTGATCTTTGTAGGTGATAGATCTCCAAGCTTATTTCCAAATTCCATTGTGCTCCACTGATTTTGTTCATGATCATAATTATACTGCTTTGGTGTCCAAGAATAATTATTCCTCTTTTTATTCCATGTAGCATATTCTGCTGCACTACTCTGATTCCAACCATGACCATAGTAGGTATTCTTCCATGCATAATCATAGTGATTTACCCATTCATTCCATGTGCCATATTATTTTTTCTTTAGATTCCATGCATATCCATAATGATTGGAAATTTTATTTCTTGTATAGACAAAATGATTGTTGTTATGACACTTCCTCACCTGGTTCCATGATTGTTTCCTCTCATGATGATGTGGGTGTCTATATACCTCAACTTTTTCCAATATTTTTACCTTATCCACATTTTCTTCTACTTCTTCCACCTTTTCCTTCTTTGTCTCTTTAGTAGATGAAGTGTTTATTTCTAGTTGTAGTGTGTTTTTATCTATATCATCTAAATCTTCATCATGCTCTTCATCACCTATTCCAATCTCATCCTCATGATCTACCTAGATTGTTATTGGTGCCTTTTTCACTATGATATCTTGTAAAGTGATCTTATTTTTCTTATACCTAAACTTCATGAATTTTTTTTTAACATTAATATTCATTTTTCCCAAAGTCTCTAACCATGGATATCCAAGAACTATATCCACATCATCCATATCCAAAGCATAAAAATCTGAATGCAAAACATATTTTTCCATAATGAGCTTATAATATTCAAACATTGAAATATTATTACCATATACTTGAACCTCCTTGATATTTTTTTTTTGAACATGTAGATGCTTGGCCACATTCATGTTAATGAAGTTATACTTGCTGGTAGGGTTTATGGACACAACCACCTTCTTCTTTTAAATGCATCCATGAAATTGAAAAATTGACTCAAATTTTTTTGGAGCCAAATTATTTGAACCCTTCTCTTCTTCTTCTTCTTCTTCTTCTTCTTCTTCTTCTTTATCATCGTTATTCTTTTCATCTTCTACATCCTCTTTTTCTTTTATATCCCATCGATCTATAAAGATTTGTTCCATTGCATCCCATGAAGAATACTTTTGTACAAAGCTCAATTGATTAAGCCACCAATGTTATGCAAGCCTAGACAAAGAAAGAGATAATTATATTTTCCATAAAATTATTTTAGTATTATTCTCCTTAAAAATGAGCCACCATTCTCTAGCATCAACATCATCTTCACCTAAATTTTTTTGCAACTTCATGATCAATAAAAACAAAATTAGGGTTCATGAAACCCTAACATGTTGATAACTCATACAAAACTAATCCAAAAAGTCCCAAATTTTTATCGTATCTTCCTATTATGATATTGGAACCTCAGTCAATTTTTTTTGAAAAAATGTCACAAATTTTGACCGGTAGATTGAATATATGAAAAAACATAAAATCACAACAAATTAGTAAAAACAACTCCAAAAATTCTTAAATTTTGAATGTGATTCTCTTACATCATCTTACATCTCCAATAAAAATTTCGAATGAAAATTCCATATATTTCAAAATATATAGGGAAATTAGTATACACCCTAACATAATAATAACTCCCTCAAAAATAATTAAAAAATCTCTATTTTTTTACTGTGACTTATTTAAAATATTCTCCATTTCCAGTTAAAAAATTGTGGAAAAAGTATCAACCAATCAAAATATATTGATCATTCAAAAAAACTAGGGTTTCACTCCACACAAATTGCCCAAATCGAAGCACTGATACCATTGATATGATTCAAATATTCAATATATGCAAAAATACCCTTAAGGTAGGGTAAATCCATATAATACTCATTTAGTAAGGAATAAATCCATAATGTCTCTTTGAGGGGACATCCTCCAATATCCTCTTACAATAGAAGACTCAGTGCTTACATCATATCTTTACCATGATAATCATCTCCTTTATATAGACATCTATCTAACCAATGGATGAGTAACCTCCTAATCCCAATGTAGACCAACCATTATCCAATATAATAATTCCACAAGTTACTCCATTATCCTAATATATTGTACCCATATAACTAACTAAGGGGATGTGTGCCACATGTTAGCATCTCCATCAACCTATAAACATTAATATATCATATCCCTAGGTACATAGCATTGGTATGAACCTAAACGTACACTATTAGAGTTTTCTTTCAAGATATCTCCTAGGAGATACCTTGAACATGCACATGATTGGAATTTTATTTCAAATTATATACTATGGGATACCTTGAAGGGCCATAGAATACCTTAAATGACGATTATAAAGTTCCTTGAAAGGGATTTGATATAACCATGACACCTTTTTATTTGAAAAGAACTTTGATGCACATGATTTAAATTTTCTTTCAAGGTATCTCCTAGGAAATACCTTGAACATGCACATGATTGGAATTTTATTTCAAGGTATCTCCTAGGAGATACCTCAAAGGGCCTTGAAATACCTTCCATATTGATTATAAAGGTCCTTGTAAAGGATTTGATATAACCATGATAACTTTTTATTTAGCAAGAACCATGATGCACATTATTGGAATTTTCTTTTGAGATATCTCCTAGGAGATACCTTGAACATTCACATGATTCAAATTTTATTTCAAAGGTATCTCTTAGGAGATACCTCTAAGCACCTTATAATACCTTCCATGTTGATTTCAAAGGTCCTTACAAGGGATTTGATATAATTATGGAACCTTTTTATTTTACAAGAACCCTAATGTTAACTCTGATTGCTTACGAGAATGATGCATGGCACTCCCACAAATAACCAAAATTAGAGGGTCCCACCTAATAGCTCTCCAAGAATAGAAATACTCCATGTGGCATAGTACAAAAATGTCATCACACTAAGCTACATTTTGAGAGCCCCTAAGAATAATCAGAAGGTACCATGTGTCAAAAGGTGAAAAAAATAATCTTTAAAGCTAAAATTAATGGTGAATCAAAGGTAAATAAGTGTTAAATTCGAATTATAATGAAATTAAATTGAAAAATAAATAGCTCAAAGATATTAAAAGTTGACAAACTAACCACTAATTTGGCATGAACTAGAATTACCCTCAAACCTTACATAATCAAAGAAATATTCATAAGGATAATCAACTCAACTATTGTAACCTACATTTGCATTCAAATCTCTAAGCATTTTCACTCTCTACCACCTATGTGCCCAATTCAACCAAGCTTGAGCTCATCATATATTTCACCTAACAACCATTTTTAGAGCTCCAAAATTGTAGATAAGTAGAAGAAGATGTTAGTTGCTACTCAAGATATCATAAAAATGACATAGGTAGGACCCTCCACTCTGGGTAAGAGTGTTGCATTTGGATATGATAATTTTCAATTTTAATATGGCATTCAATTATGTTTAAGGACACAAAGTTTATCCCTAAGGCCATAAACTTGAGGGACATGCATTATAGCAGCATCTATTACAATATCAAGAGGCTACAGATCTTGATGAAATTGATACCATGCCTCACATTATTTAATTGGATTTAGAAATCATTACAATCCAAATAGATGGTCTTCACAAGGCCACAACCAAACTAGAGGTCATGTCATGAATTGACCTAGTATATGACATCTTCAGGAATTCAAGATGTGAATATGGATTAATCAAGGCAATGAACCAAGGACTTCCCATTACCTTGATTACAGGGCCCAAATTTTAAAGATATTATGACCTACCCCTACCACAACTAGAATACAACCAAAGCATCATTTATAATTAGTATGAGGCACACAAACCAAAGACAATATTAGATTCATGGGTAACAAACCCAACTAGAGTGGTCTTCATAGATGACCTAGGGAATGTACCCATTCACCAATTTAAAAAGGGAGTCAGGGTTAGCCTTACCCTGCTAAACAAAATATTTGGTAATGCACACATTGGGTATGTATATATAAGATTTATCCTACTATTGTAAATAATTATAGAGGACCAATAGATCCCCTTACTTGGGGGTATTATTAGTAGCAATCTAGTCACCATTATGAACAATACTTGTAATAATGGTTATTCATTCTACATGATGAGCTACCTATTAGATTCCATTTACAAAACTACCCAATTAGGTCAGAATTCATGATATCCTACATGAGATGAAGTTGTTCCCCATACATACTAAATAATGCACATTCACCACTTTAAGAAACACATCAAGATAATTTTAGAATATTTATACCCTCTTATCTACAAATCAATCATTGGGTGTGAAATTTTGAGGGTTCCTCCAAATTTTAGATAGACATTGAAAGAAATGGGAAGCTTCTGGATAGATCCATATTATATAGTCGTATGAATGAAAGGGATAGTGGTGGCTCCCCTTAAATTTCTAAGGTATGTCTCAATGAAGTTGGTTGAGGAGGAGCTGACCTATCAACTACTATAGAGAGTTGATGGCACCTTCAAAAAAAAAAAAAGATAGTCCCCCATAAGACTCCTTACAATCTGGATAGAACTAAAATCACAAATTATTAAGATATTGTAGTAGCTGCAAGGCATATAAACTCATAAATATTGCTTAAAGATGATTTTAGGGCATGAGATCCCAACCATGTCATTTTAAGGCACTTATTCAAGTTCAAAAAGGATGTGGTTATGGAATATAAGCACCAAAAAGAGGTGCATGAATGGATTTATAGGGATGGAATGATTGACGAGGTAGTCCTCAGAAATGTTACAAGGAAGAACATTAGGCTAGAAATGAGGGTTGATAGGGAGAAGAAGAAAGAGATCTTGTGAATCCCCTAATCCCACCAACTCATGAGATCATGTTCAATGTCGACTATGAAGAATCATAAAATGAGGGGGAAGAAGATAATGTTCCTCTCATTAAGAACAAACCATGTAGACTTCCACTGTAGGCTACTCCAAGTGGAAAAAGCCTACCTTTGAGCTCCAAGCAAGGGGAGGCTAGAAGCCAACCTTTACCCTCTCAAGGTCCTACACTTGTCTCTACATCTATTGAGGAAGCTACTATCGAGGTTCTATATTTAAACCCTACCTGAGAAAGGGGATATTTTAGGTCCTCTACTCAAATATATACCAACATGGGACTGATCCTAGGATGTGGGTATCCTAATAATGGATTAGATCTCTGGAAAGGGTTGGATTCTTTTTTAATCTATCACCTAAAATAAAACTGACTGGGAAAAGGGAGAGAGAAATGGGTAACAAAGCATGAAAACATGTAAAAGAGGTGTTGCACTAGTAATGTGATTATTCATCCACTCTATCTAAACTTCTAACAAACACTAATGATATTGGATATGCAACTCCAAATGGTTGTATATGTATTATTATTTCATGCAAAGGTTCATCAAATGATAAAACCCTAAGGGAATTGATGGGGAGGCCTAGTTCAAGCCACTAACTAGTCAATATATCCACTTGCTAGCTTTAATTGAATGACATTTGACACTAAACATGACCTAAAAAATAATATAATCTAGTAGCTAGGTGAAATTAGGGTTTGATAAGGGAATTATTTATAACATATATGCAAATCAATCTGACATTGACACTACCTGAATAATAAAATCTGAAAAATATTCCCTTATTCATCTTAAGAGGTTATAAAGATCAAATCTAGGCAGAGTCTAGTCATGCCCAAGAGGGATTATCAAGCTATTTTCAAGGCTTAATATTTTTAATGCATAGTTCATTCTCTCTTCATCCTTTTTTCTATAAATACTAGCTTTAACACCAATTTGACAAAACTATTAGCATCATCCTTTTGGGCCTCCTCTTGAGACCCATTTATCAACATGATTTTTTAGCTTATACCCCATGTTTGTTCAAATGTGCATCTTCAAACTCACATTTAGGTTTGAAATGTGTTGTTATCCTTTGTTAGATCCATCCTTTTGGGCCTCCTCCTAAGACCTTTTTAACAATATGATTTCTCAACCTATATCCCATGTTTGTTTGAATTCTAATGGATTAACACCAATTTGAGGGTACTAACTCATGATCTTATAAATAAGGAATAGATTCTATAAAAGAATTAAATGTCCATTTCCCTTATCCAACTACTATATCTCTTCTTGGAACTCCATGATATCATATGATGATCTATAGACAAGGATCACATCTTGAAATTGGAAAAAATGTGCCACATCTACATTCAATAGCTAACTGTACCAAAAAATGTGAACCATGATGAGGTGAGACAACAATTCACTATATGTGAAAACCAATCTTAGACCATTGGTTCTCACACAGTCATGACATCTATGAAAGTCTAAAAATTACTTGACTTTGATTCACCATCACTGGTCTATTTTTGATTTCTATGTTAGTCCCAGATGATCTATTTCACCTATATGGATATTTCTTGATGATGTTTGGTTTTTGAACTATGGTCCTAGTTCAAACCTATCTTTTCCCACTCACTATCAGATTTGATATGGGCTCTCAAGATCTAGACACTTGTCAAGATGATGTTTAGTTAGGGGCCCTTTTGTCAGTTCTTTGAATGCTAATGACTATTTCATGATCTCAAATTTTGACATCCACATAATTGTATTGAGATATTTGAACTTCAACAATAATTTATCATGGTTTGAATTTGACATCTATGCAAGCGTCACTTTACTTCCCATGCATTTTCACCACAACAAATAATTCTTTCAAACTTGTGTTTTAGCCTTTTGTTGTGAACCATTTATTGAGGGCTTTGTGTCTCAGCCACTTTCTCTGAAGGAATTGCTTGCTTTGTTTTTTCCTTTGATCAATTCTCTTGGGATCTCCATTTTGGACAAAAGGTCTGAAGGAATTATTCCTTATGGAAAATTTTTCTAAACAATTTTCCTAAAGGAATTATGTTCTTAGAATGGCCCCTCACCTCTTTGAAATAGTCCCTCAAAAACTCTAGTTTGGGCCACTTCCAAAAGAAAAGTACCTTTCAAAAATCTTTAAGTGGACCATTTTGGCTAAAAAGAGACCCTTCAGAGCTTTTTATTGGTACACTTTCTCGAGAAAATACCCTTTGGAAAAAATGTTCTAGCCACTTCACTTGAAAACAATATCTTTCAAAAAAAGTGTCTAGAATACTTTGCTTGAAGACTTATCCTTTGGGATTTATGTAAAGGATACTTTCCCAAGAAAATAACCTTTGGAAAAAATGTTTTGGACCATTCTATTAAAAATTTATCCTTCAGAACTTTTATATGAGACACTTTCCTGAGAAAAACCCTTCAAAAAATTGTTTTGTCCACTTCGCTTGAAAACGTTTTCTTTTATAAAAAGTGTTTAAAACAATTTGATTGAAGACGTATCCTTCAGGATTTTTATAAAGACCACTTTCCCAAGAAAAGATCCTTCAAAAAAAATGTTTTGGACCATTTTATTAAAAATTTATTCTTTAAAACTTTTGTATGGGACACTTTCTTGAGAAAATACCCTTCAGAAAAAATGGTTTGGCTACTTTTCTTGAAAATCATATCTTTCATAAAAAGTGCTTAGGACCCTTTACTTGAAGACTTATCCTTCAGGATTTCTAAAAAGGACCATTTCATTGATGAATTATCCTTTTATAAATTATATGGGAAATTTTCCTAAAAGAAAAAAGGCCTTTGCTTTTTGCTTTGAATAATTTATCTAAAAGGAATAGGTCTTTAGTAACTTTATTTCAGACATTTTGTTTGCAATAAATTAATAGTTAGCCAAAAAAGGGTCTTGAAAAAAATAGGCTTAGACAAAATCCCAAAAGAATTTTCCTAAAAGAATGAACACTTGGACAAATAAAAGGTTTGAAAGAATTCATGTAAAGACTTGGCCCAAAAGGAGTTTTGTACTTAACTTCTACTTGAAACTGCACTTGAAAATTTTATTGATCCTTAAAGGCTTAGACATTGTGAAAACTATTTAGCTACTGGCTCTTTACAACTATAGAAAATAGAAACATGCTCTTTCCATTTAACTCTTGGACTACGCATATTTTTTGAAATGTAAACCAAATTTGGTCAACATCGTTGGTGACTTTGGTAGGTAGTATACATACTATGCTTGAGAACTTAGACCATATACATAACTCTTTGATTATTATAGATAATACATGGACCATTTACATGACTGAAATACATACTCTTGATGGCAAAGACAATGGACTCCACCAAAATAGCGAAGAAAACAAAATAAAGTAGGGAAACTATCCTAACAAAGTAAAAGTGCAAACAATGCACTTATCTGGGATAAAATATAATCAAACTAACCTAATTAACCATGACAAAACATGATCCATCTAGATCAAAAGGGGAATTCATGAATTTGCTCATTCTAAGAGAAGGTACAAGTTGTAAAGTAGGGGGTTTATTGAACATGACCTTTGAAGAGGCACTCTTTTTTCTAATTATTTCTCTTAACATATTATAAAATGAGCCATCAATAGTAAACTAGTCACCAAAAAATACAAATTCATGTTGAACTTTTGGATCCTTTTCATGTTGCTTATCAACTATAAGCTTGTCAATTGACATCTCATCTATGCCTCGTCCTTGAGTGACCTTGTCTTTCTTATCAACTATTACAAGTTCATCCAAATATTCAAGGAGCTATATATATTCAAAATAATCTACATCATGATCTTGAATATGTGATTCTTGATCAAATTCCTTAATATCATACTCTCCAATGGGTAACATATCCTTACAAAGTTCTTTAGTCTCTTGCAGAGATTCAAAATATAGTTTCCAATCATCCTTTTGCTCTTCACTTTGATCAATTTGAATAAGGTCATGTTAAAAGGTATCTTGATCTTCCTTAATTGGAGATATCTCAACATAATTTGTGGTAGCATCATGTACCAACTCTTCATGGATTCTTTCCATATCAAGATCTACCTTTTCATTCAATTTGGGCATCCCCAAAGTAGCATTATATTATTGAAACTATAGAAAATTAATAGAATCCTTTTATGAAGATTCAACCTACTACACTATTTTCTCATTAGGATATGTCATCTTAAACTCTTCACTTTCACTCATGACATCATGATACAACAATTTCCAATGGTCTTCTTCTTTAGGAATGCTCTTTGCCTTATCAATGGTACTATGTGAGTTGTCCTCATGGTTATTTTCTAAAGAAATATGAGCATGTACTTGATATATATCAACTCCCACAATATTTTGATAAAACTCTTGATCTTGGAAAACTGATATGTGATTAATAGGTTCTTGATAAGCAATCTCTTGATGCACATCTAAGACTTCTTCCTATTGGATCTAATCTCTAATTTTCTCTTGATCCTATAGCTCATCCTCTTTGTCATTATGAAAGATAGAGACATTCTTACTCTTGCCAAGTGGTGTCCCAATAATGATCTCCTCTTCTTGGTCACTAAAATCATCATTATTTTATATCTCATTAACTACATCTTCTTGATTTACCTCACAAAGGAGAGGCTCTTCCTTTAAGAGTGTCATAGTAGACCCTTGAAAATATTTATCAAGATGAGAGAGGTCCAAATAAGTTACCATAGGTACCTAATTTTGCTATTGGATTTTCTGTTCTTGGATCACCTTCACCTCCTTTTACTATTTATTTGCCTCTTAGATGGCTCTTCATGAAGGAAAGGCTCTAGGATTTTGAGGGGAAAGGAGTGGACACTTCATGGAAGGTTTATCATGATCATATTTTTGGATCTTGGGAGTAATGGAATTTCACAGAGGAGGGAAAGAGAATCCTTTGATAACCTCTAGATTATGCTTCTTCCATTTTTTTAACATTTCATCAAGGTCTAAAATCTTTTTATCTTCATATACAACTTGAACTTGAGGGATGAGTGGTGAATAGGTTTAGCCTCCTGAATAGGTTTTTGAATCAAACTAGGAATCTCCATTGGCTCACATTGAACATAGTCAAGAACTTTATGAGAATAAGGAACATAAGAAGGCTTGTAAGGAATACAAGAGTGTTTTTGAGATAACTGATACAAATTAATTTGATACCTCTCATAAGCCTCTTATTTTCCTAATACAAAGGTAAAAAAACTCAAGCCTCTCTTCTAGATCATCAGATACATTTTGAAATAATTCTTTCACTTCTTTATACTAGGAATCTGAACATATTTTTCTTGCATATGCTAGAAATTAAGCTCTATTTAATCCATCTCTCTTGGAGACAAGGTTTCTCTTGTACAACATCATATCCATATGTGAAATGTGAAATATGTTCTTGAAACTAACATGGTCATAAGGAAGGTAAGATTCATGCTCTTGGTAATAAGGATCATGTGAAGCTTGATAAGGCTCATCATAACTTGGATAAATCTCTTGGTAAGACTGATTTGGCTCATAATAAGTCTCATATGGATCATAAAAAGGTTGGTATGATCCATCATATGGATGATAAGGAGGTATAGCATAGGTATTTCCTTCATACATATCCATTAAAATAACATCAAGATAGTGAAATGAAAATAAACTTACTTAGAATCTTCTTGGATTTTAAAAATAATTTATTGATCTTGAAATCACCAAATTCTTCATGAATAACATTGCTAAAAATACAATTTCACCAAGACAAGCTACAATGAATCCCACCAGGTGTGCCAAAACTATTGGGGTTCTAGATTTGCACCCTAGCTGAGCAAGGGGATTGTTCAGGTCTGCTCAAAGCTAGACAAAATAGAACTGATCCTAGGATGTGGGTATCCTAATAATGGATAAAACCTCTATAGAAGGTCATATTCCTTTTGGATCTATCACCTAAACTAAAATTTAATGAGAAAAGGTAGAGATAAATGGGTAATAAAGCATGAAAACATGTAAAAGAGGTGATGCACCAGTAATGTGATTGTTCATCCACTATATCTAAACTTTTAACAAACACTAATGACATCAGATTTACAACTTTAAATGGCTATATATGCATTATTATTTCATGAAAAGGTTCACCAAATGATAAAAACCTAAGGGAATTGATGGGGAGTCCTAGTTCAAGGCACTAACTATTCAATGTATCTAATTGCTAGATTTAATCTAATGATATTTGATACTAAACATGATCTACAAAAAATATAATCTAGTATCTAGATGAGATCATGATTTGATAAGGGAGAAATTTATACCACATATGCAAATGAATCTGACATTGACACACTATACAAGAATAATAAAATCTCAAAAAGAGTCATTTATCCATCTCAAGAGGTTACAAAGATCAAATCTAAGCAGAGTCTAGTCAAGCCCAATAGAGGGATTATCAAATTATTTTCAAGGCTTCGAAGCTTGTATTTATAGAAAAAGGGATGAAGAGAGAAGGAAATATGCATTGTAAAAGGACCAACTACTTTTGATGGATTAGCACCAATTTGAGGATGTTGACTCATAATCTTATAAAAAAAGAACAAATTCTATAAAAGAATTATATGTCCATTAACCTTATCCAACTACCAGATCTCTTCTTGGAACTCCATGATATCTTCTAATGATCTACTGATAAGGAACACTTTTTAGAATTAGTAAAAATGTAATACATCTACATTAGGTAGCCAATTGTAGCTAAAAATGTGAAATATGATGAGGTGAGACAATGATTCACTATATGTGAAAACCAATCTTAGACCATTGGTTTTCACATAGTCATGACATCTATGAAAGTTTGTAAACTTCTTGACTTTGCTTCACCATCACTGGTCTATCTTTGACTTTTGTATTAGACCCAAAGGATCTATTTCACATATATAGATCTTTATTGATGATGTTTAGTTTCTAAACTGTGGTCCTAGTTCAACCCTATATTTGCCTACTCATCATTGGATTTGATCTAGGCTCTTGATATCTAAACACTTTTCAACATGGCATTTATTCGAGGACCCATTTACTAGTTCTTTGAATACTAATAACTATTTCATGAGCTCAAATTTTGATGTCTGTGTAAGTGTATCAAGATAGTTAAAATTCAATGGTCATTTGCCATGGTTTGAATTTAATGTCTGTGAAAATATCACTGCTTCCCATGCATTTTCCCTATAGAAAATAATTATTTTAGACTTTGTGTATTGGCCTTTTGATGCAAGCCATTTATTGAGGGATTTGTGTCTCAGCCACTTTCTCCAAAGGAATTTCTTGCTTTGTTTTTTCCTTTGAGCAATTCTCTCGAGATCTCTGTTTCAGACAAAAAGTCTAAAGGAATTTTTCCTTAGGGAAAATTGTCCCAGATAATTTTCCCAAAAGAATTATGTTCTTATAATGGACCCTCACCTCTTTTAAATATTCCCTCAAAAAATCTACTTTGGGCCACTTCTGAAATAAAAGTACCTTTGAGAAACCTTGAAGTGGACCATTTTAGCTAAAAAGAGACCCTTTGGAGCTTTTGATTGGTACACTTTTCTGAGAAAAGACCCTTCAAAATTTTTTTTGGTCACCTCACTTAAAAACTTTATCTTGTTTAAAAAGTGTTTAGAACACTTTGCTTGAAGACTTATCCTTCAAGACTTTTGTAAATGACACTTTCCCAAGAAAAGACCCTTTGAATAAAATGTTTTGGACCATTCTATTGAAAAGTTATCCTTAGAAACTTTTGTATGGGACACTTTCCTGATAAAAGGCCCTTTGGAAAAACTATTTTGGCCACTTCACTTGAAAACTTTATTGTTTGGAAAAAGTGTTTAGAACACTTTTCTTGAATACTTATCCTTTAGGATTTCTCTAAAGGACACTTTCCTAAGAAAAGATCCTTTAGAAAAAATGTTTTTGACCATTCTATTGAAAATTTATCTTTCAAAACTTTTTTATGGGACACTTTCTCTAGAAAAGAGCCTTCAAAAAAAATGTTTTGGCTACTTTATTTGAAAATGATATCTTTTGGAAAAAGTGTTTAGGACACTTTAGTTGAAGACTTATCCTTCAAGATTTCTAAAAAGTACCTTTTTATTGAAGAATTATCCTTTGGGAAAATTATTCAGATAATTTTCCAAAAATAAAAAGGCCTTTGATTTTTTATTTAGATAATTTGTTTGAAAGGAATAGGTCTTTAAGAACTTTATCTCAGATATTTTATTTGAAAGAAATCAATAGTTAGCAAAAAAAAGGGTCCCAAAAGAAATAAGCTTAGAAAAAAGCCTGAAAGACTTTGTCTGAAAGAATGAACACTTGGATAAATAAAAGGTCCAAGAGAATTCAAGTAAATACTTGGCCTAAAAGAATTTTTTACTTAGATTCTACTTGAAACTACACTTGAAAATTTTCTCTTTGAAGGCTCAAACATTATGAAAATTGTTTAGCTTACTACTCTTTGCAATTGTAGAAAAAAGAAACCTACTCTTTCCATTTAAATATTGGACTAGGAATATGTTTTGGCATGTAGACCAAATTTGGTCAACAAAT
Organism: Torreya grandis; assembly: GCA_037957365.1. Lineage (NCBI taxonomy): Eukaryota > Viridiplantae > Streptophyta > Pinopsida > Cupressales > Taxaceae > Torreya > Torreya grandis. The sequence goes on from JARHVA010002661.1 coordinate 1,878,473, forward strand.
GCCATAAAAATCTTGGATCAACTAGATCTAGATGTCATTGACCTTAAGGAGTCTTAATATGAATTAAGTTCTCAATGGAGGAACTACAGACATTGGCTGGTAGGAATATAGAGATAGTTTACATAAGGAAGAACTCTCCTATAACTACCATGAGAGGATAAGTTCCCTACACTTATATAAAGTGATGAAGAAGAGGCACAAAGATAGAATTAAATAAGCTAGAGTTTTCATGAAACTTGACCAAGTAGTGCCTTACACTTACATTTTAGCCACTTGGCTATATTTGGGCACCTTTTGTGGGGCCATGTAAACTTGTCTTGGGCATTTTTAAGCCTATAAATAGGGGGTTCCCTTTCATTTATAACCAAAAAATAGTTGTTACTAGAATTAATATAAGGAGAGAAAGAATTCAAGACTTTGTCTGTAGTGTTCTCTTGTGTGTGTTCTATGATTTCTGATTCCAATGATTTTAGATGGCTAATAGTTTATTTTATGCAAGATACTTTGGTAATAACACACATTATATGCATTTTTTATCTTGAGTTTAACACTAGGTTGACTAATTGAATAATATACTTGCTCTATTTTCTTCTCATTTATAATCAAATGTGCCATGTAATTTACTATGCAGGAGTAATTTTCATGTAAAGTATGTTGTTTGACATATGTATTTCCCTCTTTTGAAACTTAAACTGTATTTATTTGGCTTTGAGAATTATGCTCAAATTGGTAGATTCTAGTTTCATGTGTTTTTACCTTAAAAGTTAAAAGAATTGGTATCTTTGATCATCTTGAGCAAAATCTCTTTTTTGCCCTACCCTACTCACTCTTGGATCCGTATATGAATCACTTTAGCTTAGTTAATGCTATAAATATCCATCTTTTGTTTACATTTTAGGCAGTAATTGGCAATGATTGAAACAATTTTACAAAGATTAGCACGAATAAGTGTCACTGCATAAACAACTGTTGTCCCTACAGTATCATCTACTAGAAAAATTTCAAAGTGGTGATCACATCTCTTCTATTTGTGATATTTATAGTAGTTGTTCTATAAATAACTCAAGCCCCAAGTATTTCAAGACATAAAATTAAGTTTATTACTTTCCCCTTATTCCCTGGTAACATAGGGAGCACAATAAGTGCATCAACAAGCCCCATTAAGTAGCTTTTAAGAAATCAATCAAGTATCCTTGAGACACTTAAAGGATTGGTTTTGAGTCAAAATATGCTATAGTTAGGGGTCTAGTAGCCTTAAGACCTTTTTTAGGTTTGTGGAGGCTATTTGGATCATCAAATGCATGCACTATTGAGATGAATAACCTCAATATAGAGATCAATAAGGATATATGTGAGGTTCAAATAGGGCTAAATAAAGACAAATGTATATTTACAACTAGCTTTAAGATCACTTCTACATTCAAGTGGGTGAATCATGCTTAATGAATACTTTAAGGGTATATACTTTCAAGCAAGGTAATGATATTGTTAAGAGATCATCATACATAGATCAACTCATGGGTACTTTGTGCATTGTCAAAACTCCCAAAGCATATTTATACACTATCCAAATACATAAAAAGGACATCACACCATGCACAGTGGTATATATATGAGAGGTTTGTTTTCATAATGAAAGAATGTTGAACATGTAAAGAAGATAACAATCTTAAAGGAATGCATTAATTTTTGGACTTTGGAGAAGACCTCAAGGATCCAAACTCAGTTGAATATTCAATTATATGAAATATTCACCTATAGCTACTTAAAGGACTCATAAAATATGTTGATAGTCAAGTCATTGAAGTAATAAGGTCTTGCATATTTTCAAAGTTCATAGTATCTTGTTATGTTTGAAGAAACATTTCAATTTCTTCCTTACTATTTTCATCCCAACATCTAATAGGTTTAGTAATTGATTCTAAATTCACATGTTTAGAGGATTTAGCCTCACAACTAGAGGTTTGGTCTAAATACAAGCATCCCATAGCCTTAGATCATTCTAATGTTAGTCTAGATATGAGTTATATCTGAGAAGTCTAATTTTAACTGGGTGCTATCTAGGTTTCTAATATAAATCAAAGGAGATTTGTTGGTACTGGTTTTTTGCCCTACCTTAAACCCTCTTTTTGAATTTTTTTAACATGATTCACTTTAGATTAATGCTCATTATGTATATCCATTTATTTGTTTAATATTTTGGGTTCATATTGTCAGATACAAAGAAATTTACATCATAACAAATTTAAGTAGATTGCGTCACTAACATATTTTTGTTATCCCTATAACAAGGTCTGCTTGTAGACTAGAAGGTGGTAAGTTGTAACCATATAATCTCTCTAGAAAAATTGAGCGAAGCCCCAAAGTGTCACTACCATATTCTTGTTATCTCTATAATATGAGAATTTTTATAATGTTGTTTGCATTACATATTTGACACACACACACACATCAATAGTTTGGAAGGACCTGAGGATGAGTCTGAATATTCTCAACCTACTATTTCTTGTCATGCACTTTTAGGTATTAGTACTCTAAATATTAAGGTGGTAAATTTCCTCAATAAATATAAGTCGACTATATTTATTTACTCTAGGAGTACACAAATTTATCAATAGTAAGTTGCCTACTCAATTAAACTATTTCATTTACCTAGCTCTAGAATTTAAAATCTTAAGTATAGGTGGGGGTATAGTTAATTGTTCTGGTAAATTCCATAGTATAAATCTATGGGAGACTACATATTATATTATCTTATGTTTTCTATTATCATGGATGGGGATAACATTTTTTTGGATTGTAATGGCTCACCACTTTATGCATAATTCAGATTAATTTTGAGTAACTATTCATGCTCATTCATTTAGAAGGAAGGACATTTAAATTGCATGGTTTGTTAGTTAAATTTATACAATTGGTTAGTTTTTACCAAATGATGAAGATAATTAAAAGAGGTACAAATTAATTATTGTGTGACTATTTTCCATAGAATTTAAACCAAACAAGGAGTCTAGACATATTGAATTATAATTGGTGGAGTCTACCCATTTTAATCTTATACACCAACTTGAATCCTTTAACCTATTTTCCTTTTATATTGGGCTTTATATCAGGGCTCATTACTGCCTAGGCTAATCCAGGGCCTCCCTGAGTTTGACACACATTTTTAAAAATTGAAATTTTTTATTAAAAAATGATTGAAGTATATACATGCATAGTATTTGGAATTATATTTATTATATTGTTTTATAAAATTTTAGTGTTACGATTTTAAAACCTTATTTTCCTAAATAATAGTCATGTGCATGCTCTTTCAACATAAGTCTCGCTAACATCACAGCTGGGCATGCTCTATAAGGGACAAAAAATATTAGAATAATCCAGGTAGACTATCTAAATCTTAGCAATTTCATAACATAAAGTGCTTAATAATGAATAAAAGGGCCAAGTCAACACAAATAAATCACACATTTTAGATAGAGTAAAAAAATATATTGAACACTATTAATATTAAATATCTAAAAATAAGGATCTGCAAAAATGATAGTAACAAATATGGTCAACACTTTAGACACTCTACATCCTACTTTATTCTGATATGTTATCACTTTACAGTCTATGTTCAGAAAAAAATAAGAATATGTAGGGATAGGAGTGCATCTGGTCAGACATGTTCAATGGTTTTTGTTCCTCTTAAAAATGTATGAAAATTATATGGATCATATTTTGCAAAGTAAATTTGAATTTCAAATTCATTGGGGACTCTCGCCTATTTTTGAATGCAAATGCACCTCAGGAGTAGTTAAGTCAAATTGAAGGCAAGTGATATATTTAATATATTAAAATGACATACACACACACACACACACGCACGCACGCATGCACACACACACACACAATATTAAAATATAGAATATTTATTTAAAATATATACTAGAAATATATTGTAGAATGTAATATAATATTATAATATTATATAATATATTTTAATATTATTATTATTATATAATATAGATGTTAATATAGTTTATAAATCAAATTATAATTATATATTATATATTTCAGTATAACATATTTAATATAAAATATATAATTTATATATAATATTACTCAATATAATACACACACACACATGATGACATATAATGTATGTATATGTGTATTGGTGAGAAGGGTTATGTAAAGAGAAAGAGTGTAAAATTATAATTGATAGTTAAACCTAGTAATTCTAAACCCTTGATAATGTAAAAATATTAACTAAGTTCATCTTTAAAGATAATTGTGGGCAGAGACTGATTGGGATCTGAATCACCATGTAATGATTTAGTCTATGATGGCTTGCATTATCTATATAAAGATATAGCCTCTTAACATGTAATCTCTACGTCAAAACTATAATTCCTTGGTTTTGATCAGGGTGCATCAATATTCACTGGATAAGGAGCTCAATTATGGTTGATCTCATTTTATCTTGATGATTAAAATAGAGAAATTTCTTTTATTACAATGGTACTAAAACAACCAAGAGGAATCTTGGGTTTAAAAATTGGATAAAAAATTGAAGTGGACATATATGTTCTAAAGACACCATCTATTCCATGTATGCCTACTATGCCTTATGATGATGCATTATCAAGTATACCACTATATTCTTGTTTCTCCTAAAGATACTGTTAATGTTACATCCTCACAAAAATGTGGATGAAATTCCACTTAAAATTATGCAAGAGCCTATTTCTAAGACCATCGGTTCTAAAGTTTCATGATGATAATTTTACTTCTATTTCCATATTTTAACTTCTGTAATTTTCATTGTAATATGGTGTTGTAGTAGATTATTGAATATTTTTTTAATGAATCTTATGATCCCCTGGATGTGATCCAAAACCCATGGTAGGACACCCATCAAGTGTCATTTGTTATGACTCATATAAGTCCTGAATCTTATATCACAAGGAAAAACATCTTTTAGTAAAATGCATATGGCCATAGTGGAAATCGTAATATTCATTCTCATCATATTAATATCCCTATGGAAGAGGTTTACTCTTATCAACCTCTAATAATACCTCAATGTAGGGAGAGATATGAGTTGACACTCGTCGATCTTCTTAATAAGAAGCACCAGAGGCTTTATGAATCTAATAATTTTTTTGTGTGGTGCATTCTATAACACAGCTTGATGTGGCATTACCATGTTCATTGTTTGACTGGTATCACATTTTAGCTCATTAGGATTATCTTTGTAAGATGGATTGATCTTAAATTTTATATTGGATGAGGCTAATGTAGTGGCCCCATACTTTATTAGATTCTTTAATGCAAGGAGTTTCATTTCTTAGTCATACTCAGGGTCACCCTTCATGTTTCTCATAAGTAGGAAATTTTAGTGCCACAAAGTGTGGTGGCAAGGGTTGAAATGATACTTCTAATGCAAGAGGGTTATACAAGACATATTATGAATCAAGTGGGCCATATTTGGATGTCTTTTAGGTGTTATTCTTAATAAGACAAATTTTTCCCTTTAATGCTTTAATCATTTGTAATGAGGATTGTGAAAAATCCCCACCTTGATTCAAAGTATTCATTGAAGTTGACATTAAGGGGGATGAATATATATTTCCACTCAATGTACACTCAATGTTTGATGTGATTAATGAATGTGAAAGAGGAACATCCTCCATATTGGTCTCTATCATATTTGATATCTAACCATGTCAGATGTCTGTTATGTTATTAAATTGTTTAAATTAACTAATTGAGTCAAAAGTGTAAATTCAGAAAAGGCAACTCGCTATCATAGGGATTTGAATTGGTGAATTTTATCTCAAAGGTATTCCTTGTGTAACAGCCATATTTCCACCTAAATAAACTCTGTAAAAAACTAACTTTTTTGTTTTACTACTAAAATTATATTATTCTTACTAACTTGGTTATTCTTATACATCTCTTAGTTTAATTGTAATACTTTACTACCAAAATTTTGGTCAAACAATAAAATAATCAATTCACCCTGAGTACTATATTTCAAATAGATGTAACCTTATTTAAATAATTTTAATCTACTTAATGAATATTACATTGAAAACAATAAATTATTTTTATTTTTAATTAAGACATTTAAACAATCAAATAATTAATTTGATAATTTAAATTTGATTAATAAAAAATATTTTAATAGAATTTAAATAATTTTTATTCTTAATTAACTATTTTAAACCACATACTTTTATAAACCTGGTTGAGAATTAATTAAATAAATTAAATTAGAAAAGTTAATTAAATAATTAATCAACTCATACCATGTAAATAAATTTAATTATTCTTATTTAATAATTTAACAAAATATTATCTTTATAAATAATATTAAATAGGACCCAAATTATTTAACTAACAATAAATACGTAACAAGTTAATTCATTAAAAATAAATAAAATATAAATTCAAAAGCTTCCAAATTTTCTTTAAGAAACCCTAAAAATAGAATATTTAATGTATTAATTTACTAAATATTATACATATTTTATTTACAAATAACTCTAGTAAATAAATAATACCCTTAATAAATTAAGTGAAAAATAATAATAAAAACCTAGATAAAAAAAAAAGATTTACTAATTAACTAATCACATGAACATTTTAAGTAGAAAATAATGCAATGGATTCAAAAAGAAACACATACACCAAGATGCAAAGATGGGTTGCAAATCAACATAGGCACAAACATTGTCTCCTCCAAAAATTATTGGAGTCCATCAAGGACCATGAAGTCACTATCATATTCATAAAATATCAAAAATATCAATCTGCAAGAGGCATAATAGGAGATCTCTTACAACAATATGATGAATATTTACAAGTTAAAATAATCCAATGAAGTAAGAAAGGTGTTAATATATCAAGTTTCAAGCTCCAAGTGAAATTATACACAAAAGTTGAATATTCCCAATGCATTCCCAAAAGCTCCAAAATAGACCAAAGGAAGGTGCTTGACCACCCATCTAATAGGCATCATCACATGGGATCCTCAACTATTGAGGTCCATGAACATCCTCCCCTAATCCCAAATGAAAGAGGCATGCCATCAACTCCATATGCATATGTATAAGGGATTTCAAATTTAACAAAAGAGTGTCAAAATACACAACAAAAAATTAAGGGAAATAAAATAAGAGAATATAAGTCACATAGAAGACACCAAGATTTCATTAGAGAAAGAAAAGAATCTTTTACTTTATTTATCACATAAGTTCATCAATGTCCACAAGGGATTCCATGCCAAATGAAAATTTCATTATCAAACATCAATATTCATCCCTATACCTCCTAGTGTAAGGATGCTCCCAAGCACACTACCAACATTTGCAAAACAACAAGAAAGGAAGAACATGACAACAATACAAGAGAAAAAACTTAAGAACAAAATCTTAAATCAAGGGCATGAAATCTATCCAAAACTATAATACATTTTCCACGAGGAATATTTATTCAAGGAAACAAGAGAAGGGAGAGAGAGAGCATTCAAACATAAGAAAAATACAAGTAAAAGATCTACCTCAACAAAAGCTCTACTTGACAATATTTTCCAAGTTTTTTTCTTCAGCAAGCTCCAAACTCTCCTCCCTCCAAAAATACCCTCCCTCAAAGACCAAAAATATATAAGGCAAAAAAATCAAGAGCCAATAGGGAAATGACACTTGTTCATCCTCATCTCAAGGATGTGATTACTTCCAAAACAAATATCTTACAATCTCATAAATGCACTTACACATATACATATGTGTTCCTTATCAAAAACATATAAAATACAACTCAATTGTATTATGTACAAGTTTTCTTGTGGAGATGAACATATAGGTCATAAATAAAGTACTTTTCATGACCAAAAGGTGGTCAAAAGGCATTGGAAAACCCCTCTACCCAATGGGTATGGGCCTAAAAGAGAGTTATGAGACAAGATTTTCTTGTCCAAAACTCAATTTAAAAAGTGGGTGTGAGGTAAATTTATAGATTAGATGCATGGGTTGGGTTTCTGGGTCAATCCAACCTCTAGTCAAGCTTAATTAACCTCATAAAGGTTAGCATAAATTTAAGGTAATTTAATTAGGAAGGAGGTTTAGGCTAAAACATCCTAATGAAACATAGTAAAATTAGGAATAAAGGACACAACAATAATGTGATTAAAAATTTAAAATAAAATGATTGGTATAAGGTTAAAGGTGGGGTGATTTAAATGGTGCATTTGGGCCATCAAGGCATGCATGAGTCCCTCATAATCCCACATTTGATCCCTTGTAATCTACACACTCAATAAAACATCAAATACATCCAATAAAATAATTTATATCTAAATTATATGCACACACACACACACACACACACACACACACACACACACACACACACACACACACACACACACACACACACACACACACACACACAATATAATTGTTATTATAAGAATGTCACAACATCAAATCGTAATCTTTGGTTAGTCCAATATAATCAATTATAAGTCAAAATGAATCATCATGTTATTCAACATCAAAATCCAAATAAAATATATATCCACTCAAGGAAATTACACTAAGTAATCATGCATCTAATTGAAGTTTACTGAACTAGCTACTAACGTACATATCGATACTCTTATATAGTCCCATACATATCCATTGAGATCACAAAATATACCAAAACATATAATATGAAATAATAATAAAATTAAGATAACATTAAATATCACACATCAAATTTTATACACATCTAAGGGTCACCACAAATGATAAATAGATCAAGATTACTAGATACATAGGTTTAACACAAGGGGTATTACACCATGGGGGCTAAAAATTAAGGAGTCAAATCCCTATTAGACAATTTCATAATGTAAATTAACAAATATAAATAAACTTATTTCATAATAATTATTATAATAAATGATAAAAAATTGTAATTATTTTTATATTTAAAAACTATGGTTATTATATATTTTTTTTTATCATAGTTAAATCTTTAAATATTTTTACTAAATAATTTAATTTTAATTTTTTTTCCAAAGTGGTTAGTTTTTGCCTCCTTATAAAATGAAACATTTTTGAATACAATGTTAGTTTACTAAATTTGTTATTTGAATTCAAGTGGTGATAAATATAATAAGTAAATCTATTTTGATAGAAAGATTTAAACACTGTCACAATTCTATTGCAAATATTTTGACTATTTTCCACAAGTCTAAATCTATCTAAATCTAGATAAGGTTCTATCGTCCAACCATAAGAATAAAAAGAATCCGTCTATGATTTACCAAAATGAACCATGCCAATTTTTGTATACAAGTCCACATCTAAATAAATTTTAATGACTTGGCATGCATGTCAAGAGTTGTTTATATATTCCACTTGAAACAGTACAATCAAATGTTTAGAAACACATTTCATACTTCATATAATTTTAAATACTTCATGTGTCCTTGATATTGAACTAAACAACCATGAACCATTTAGATAGTGTAAGTTATCTAGGTTTCATCCAAGAATTCTTGAAAGTGTAGATCTCTAACTATGGCTTGTAAATATGAGTTATTTCCTTTGATTAAGACTTAAAATATCAAAAATTTCTAGATGGTTGTGTAGTGTTTACTAATTAATTTTTTAGTAAACCTCATCCATTTACATATTATAATACAATCATCAACTAATATAAATCACATAATGTAATTATCATAGTGTGACTCAATGGTATATCTATCCAATTTCTATGCCTCTCCATAAATGCAAATATAAGAAAATAGCAGCATGTATTACACATAATTTTTGTAGTCTTTGAATCACATCCAGGTATCTTCAGAGCATCTGGTAGAAGTCTTTAGATCACCCTGTACAAGACTTCAGATCAATCTTAGACTTCTTCAGAGAAACCTATGTATGTCTTTAGAGCACACCTAGAGTATATTTAGAGCAATTTTGGAGCATATTTGGAGTGTATTTAGAGCATTCAATCTTTAGAGCTCACTTGATGAATCCTCAAAATTATAGCTAAAAGAATCAGTAATACTATACTCAAAACTTCAGAGATCGCTTGATGTACTCAAAACTATTCTTTTTATCCAAGTTAGACATAATAACAAGGTAAAGAATCAACAATAAATTACAAACAAACAAAGAACAAATTGAATTCATATCCTAGATCAGAATTTAACTGTTAAATGCAACATAATATATAACTAAACGTAACACTTTATGGATAGTTTATATAGTTGTGATGAGCTATATGAAATGATCATCATTTCTCCCCACACTTTACCTTTTTCAAGTCCTCTCATAAATAATTGGGCACTTTACCTTTTGCATAGTGGGAAATTTCTATAATATAGGTCCATAAATGAACCATTCTAGAATAGGACCATAAATCAGGTTCTCTTCACTAAATTTATTGAATTCACCCAAAGGATGAGTGAAATTGAACTTGGGATTTTTGGTTTTTACTAGAACCAAAGACAACTTAGATTTTATCTTGGGGGCATGTACATAACTAGGTCCATTTCTACTTCCTTCCCCTTTTATTTCTCTACCTCTTTAGCTTGAGCTTCTTCTTCATCAGACTCATAACTACTAGACAACATTCTAAGTGCATCTTCAACTATTTCATCAGGGTCTAAGGCTACCATGTGAATCTCCTCTACATGTGATCTTTGTTCTTTTACTTGGGTTGAAGATGATGCAATCTCATTTGGTCTTATTTATTATGGTCTTTTCTCAACCTAAACTTTAGGATTCTATGTCTCTATTTGTGGTTGTGTTGGTGGAGGCTTAGAAGACTCCCCATTGAGTAAATAGTACTGCCTTGGCCCCAATGACCATCTATCATCTCCTCATTTTTATCCCCTTAGTAGTCTAAACTAAGGTATTATGTTTCATTCTTACATACTCCTGATGACCTCAGAGTAATTAGATGCCTTAGTGTAGATTGAGTAAAAAAGTCTAGGATTATACTCATATGGTATGTTCAACATCTGTTTGGCCTTTAAGTATGACTTAACTCTTCTATATGGATCCCACTATCTTAGCTCATCCATTTGTAGATTGAATGATGATCTATGTATAGATGTTGCCTCAATGTTATCCCATTATTTAAATATGGTTATACCAATGGTAATGGGGAAGTTTTGAAGCAATACCCTTCTTTTAGTCTTGAAAAGACTATCTATCCCATTGTAGAGATGGTAAACCACCTCCTACTTTGCTAGCTTGTTGGGTACATGGATAGTTAGTCTAAGAGGTGTGCATTGGGTTCTCTCAAGCCTAATTATAGTACAATCTAGATACAACCAGATGTATCTAATAATCTCCACATATTTATTGATTAGTGGGCTAACCCTTTCCATGAGATGACAAATTATAGCCTCATTAAGTGATAGATAAATAGAGTCATAGATAAATTTTATGTGATCCCTATATTTGAATATGTGCATCTTTGAATAATATTATGTAACTATTTGAGTTCCACTGGGTGACCACTCCCTAGGATTGGGAATTTTATGGTAGCAAGAAGGTCATCCAGAAGGTATGACATCATATAAAATTGATTTTTCTTCCTCTTTACAATTGTAAAGATTTTTCTACTTAATTTAATGCTAATTAACTCAACTAAAGGAAGGGTGATCTGATTCTCAACCATGAATTAGACAAAGGGCATCCAAATTTGGTCTACATATGTGGTGGTTACATTACCACACAACCTGTTCATCATTTACATAATCATTTAAATCTCAGGTTTGAATTGTATAATAGGGATGTTTTTGTTGAAGTCAAAAAAGACTTGGTTCCTAGAATATAACCATAGGGAAAGGATGCATTTTATATCATTCTCTTTGGCCCAATTGTTGATTAAGGTTAGGTTTATTTATGGTTTGGGCAATTTGTAATAGTTATCAAAAGCTATGGGAGAACTGTAAGCCATCTTATTTTAAGTATGAGAATTAATAAACATTCCTTTATCTATTATATCATCCTTAAAAATGGTGGAAAGGATATTAATACAATGGAGTACCTCAATCTTGGCTACTACGTAGTGTAGACCATTCATTTATATAATAACTATGTCATAGGAACATATTTTGGCTGACACATTCTTCTCCTCCTCTCTAGTAATGGATGGTTGTTCTTCAATGTTCCAAAAAATCTTAGACCAATTATTGTCTCCTATGTTTAGAGAGATGGAATCAAACTTTATGTCTTTGAAAATCCTCCCTTCTACATTTGAGGTTAAGTAAATCTCCACATCCTCTTTGGAAACACCTCTTCAAGCTACCATGGCTATGAATTTCATCAAATTACCCACTAGTGGACTATGATTTGACTCTAAAATTGAATTATCCTTTCACAAATAACAATCCAACTCTCCTTGGCTTGATTACAATGATCTTATGGTTGAATTAGGGATCTCGTACTTTCTAAGGATTTTTTAAAGGTTTATGTAGAGTTCTAATGATGGTAGAGGGTCCAAATTATGAGTTTCATTCCATATATTTTGTTTAGATCGAGCATTTATAATTTTACCTTTTTTAGGTCCATAAAATCTTCCATTTTATCATGTATTTCTTATGTGGTGTCATCATGGTATCTCCATGTCATCTAGCTCATTAATATTTAAAAGTGACAGTTTGTCTTTGAAAAAATCCTCTTCACCTCACACCATCAGAAATAAACAATTTTAGGTAGTTGACCCCATAAAAACCCTACTCATGGGCTTAATTTTTTATTTTACAAAGGTGAAAGTCAAATTTATTTTTAATTAGCTAACTATGGAAACATCATCTTATTAAATTTTTCTAATTCTTGACTCAACAGTCAAATGTTGGAAATATTGTCATTGATGTCAAAGGTTTAGTATTATTGGTGATAAAGGCCCCATTGCATTTAATGTTGTTTATCTTGGCTAATATGAGTTAATATTTATTTAATATTAACGAATATATTTTTGGTTGCATATGAGACAAAATAAGGGCCCATGGAGAAGACGAAGAGTCACGGGATAAAGACAAAAGAAGGATGGGATGCATTTTCCCATGAAGAGTCATCTTGGGGAATACCAAGAGTCACCAAGTGAAGACAAAAGAGTAAAGGGTGAATTTATCATGAAGGGACAATTAAAGGAATACAAAAACTCACCAAAGATAAGGACAAAAGTGGGAAAGACGTTTTTGGTCATGAAGGGTCACCACATGACTTTTCAAATGCTTGGATATGAAGGGTCATCCAAGATTGGCACCATTTTCCATGAGGAATGAAAGGTCACAAAGGGGGAAGGCCAAAGGTCATTTGGAAAGCTATAAATAAAGGCTTGAGTTTCCATTTGTAATGTGGAAGTGAGAGGTTGATTTGATATTGTAATATCTAGCTTAGAAGAGCAATTGTGAGAGATGATTTGTATTTGTTATATCTAGCTTAGAAGAGCAAAAGTGAGAGAAAGGAAGGTGATGTTGTATTGATCTATCATTTGTTGAGATAACAACATTGAGAGATAGGTGTGTGGTTTACACAAAGGGGTTGGTGCTCCTGTGGGTTGGTGCTCATGAATTGTTGCTGAGTTGGTGCTTGGCAAAGGGGTTGGTGCTCCTATGGGTTGGTGCTCCTGTGGGTTGGTGATCATGAACAGGTGCTGAGTTGGTGCTCGAAAAAGGGGTTTGAAGCTCCTGTGGGTTGGTGCTCATGAATTATAGCTAAGGTTTGTACTTGGTAAAGGGGTATGGTTCTCTTATGGGGTTGTTCTCACGAATATATTTGAGATTGATTCTTCATGGTTTTTCCCACATTGGATTTCCACGTTATATTTGGTGTCTCTCTCTATCCTATGTGGATGTTTATTGTTTTAGTTTTATTTCATATCTTGAATGTTTGATTAAGTGGAATTTGGTTAAAGGAAATATTTATAAGATATATAATATACTGATTCACCCCCCCTCTCAGTATATTTTGTGCTTAACATCAAAGTCACTAACCTTGGATTTTGATGTTTACCTTGGGAGTTTATAACTTTGGGTTTACTATGGATTAAGAAAGGTTGGATAATGAAAGGTTCAAAAGAGTTATGTGAAGAAAGAGCATAAGTACGTCGAATGATTTAATCTTTTAGGGTTTTACAATGAAAATCCTATGTTTAGATTAAAGGGGTGAGATGTCTAAATTAGTCAAATAAATATGTAATAATTGAGTATTGATTTTTTATGAAATTTAACATTGTTTGAATTTTTAATAATAGTAATAAATAGGCATAAAGAAATATTTATCTAAAAAATAAATGTCGTAGATGATCAGAATTCTAAAAGTTAAAATCTAGGTTTTTATCTATGTCATCAACATGATTCTGGTGTTCATCCTCTAACTAGATAGTAGTGCCTAATATGGACAATAGTGTCATCTATGTGTAGTTTTATCAATGTGGTGATAATGTCCCCTTAGTAGGACTATTATTATTTTTTAGGAATACCTGCACCTATGTTTGTATGTCTTGTTCCTGCATGCATGAAACCTGGAGGTTTATGTTGTGCTTTGAAAACCTGATTTCATGTGCAAACCCTATTCCTCCTTACAAGTATGGCATGAAAAATAATTTTATGTATTTTAGTAGGATGGACTAGATGTCCTCAATAACTCAATGTGTAGAGAGTTGTCTACATACCAATACTCTGAAGAGGGATCAAGCTCGATGTAGTTTTCCCACCTAGTTCTTGATGCAAGTGTAAGTGAATGATAGTATCAGAGTGGCCTTGGATGCCTTGAATATTTTTAAACTTTGAAATATTTAAAAAATTGGCTTAGGGTTTCTATATATGGTAGTATGTAGATGTACGATAGAATAGGGATCAAATACCTTAATTTTGACCAACTTTGTCTTTAGTTTGAATAACTTTTGAATCTATTTTTGATCTAGGGAATAGAAGTGGATTAGACTTGTATTTATAGGGTTATGTTGCTTGTGTGGATAAGAAAATAAGCTTAGGTCAAAATTAGGAAGGGTAAACATTTGAAAAAGTATCCATTGGAAAGATCTAGGGATAAGGGCAATATCGCCTAGTTGGTGAAACTAACACCATGTGGCTATAGTGTCCAAAATGTGGCACTAATGTCCTCTTTGTAGACTGCTAAGAAATTTTGATTGAAATTTGATGTGATAGTTTTGGGACTATATTTTATTTTCTTTAGGTGACTGTGGTCTATTGAATGACTTTAAAAGTTAGTCTAATGGTCAAGGATAGGTCTATGGCCAGCCTAGGGATAGGTTAACTCAAGAGAAACTCTTAGAATACAATTACCACTTTTAGATGATTACATTCCACCCCTCTTAATACTAGTAATGTATCAAAGTGAAATGACTAGTATAAAGGAAAAAGAAGCGTACCTAAACTTACCTTGGAAGTAAAGATCATATAACTAAGTTTGAGTATGTGAATTTGGGTTTACATATGTGGAACATGATACAAAGCAATGTCTTATAATGAAACATTCCAAAAATCAGTCCTTACCTAAAGATATGATCAAATAAAATACTATGATAAAATGAAATAACTGAGTAAAGCTAAGTAAAGAGAGAGGAAAGAAACAAATAGACCTCATTTGGTACAAGAACCAATGTATGAACTTGGTGACAACTTGTGTGTGTGTGAGTATGCATAGTGATCATATAATTGAATATATTGAATAGAGTTGATGGCTTGCTCAATCCTCATATGGGTGGCTCAATAAATTAATCCAATTTTGACTCCATCATTGCCCACCCCTGATCGATCGATCTTGATCTCTATGAATAGTTTGGATAATAGTGTAAGTGTGTCTAATCCTCTCATGTAGGTGGATCAAGAAATCAAGTAGGCCATGATTCCATCATTTCACACATGTGTGAAGTATATGTATCTATATTTGTATTGTTTAAAGTGATAAAATTATCTGAGTATATCTAATAATGTATTCAGCTCTACATCTAGTCAGGTATATTAAGTGGTTCTGGGCCACTCGAGAATGCCAACCACTACATATGGAGTAAGGCATGAATCTAGTGATAAATTTAAATGTGATATCAAATGAATAAAATATATAGAATGACATGGAGTTTTCCATTCCATTTGATCAACCTATTTGAAGCTAAATATATGGAAACTATGTGTTGTTCACATGCCCCCAATCTAGTATCTAAGTATATTGAATCTAAATTGAGTATGTAATAGTTAAATCTGTGTAACTAATCTATATGTATGAGTAATCATGCCAAGCATTATTTACACAAATTGAAGAAATTGGTATGAATCCAAGCTAAAATGAATGTATCTGAGCTAAATTTGAACATAACTGCCAAACATGCGACTATATCTATGCAAATATGTATTATACTTAGTGCACTAGTCTGAATGATCTAGACTATCTTGAGCTAAGGTTACCAAATAGTAGCAGCATGTAGTGGGTGGTAGTGCCTTATCATACTAATGTCCCAATCTAGGTGCTAATGACTACTTGGTCTGATTTCTATGTGATCTAAAGTGATTACTGAGTCTTTGTTCTATTCTATGTCTACCCTAAGTTTTATTTCTAAAACTAAGCCTATGTGATTAAATGTATCTATGAATAGAAAAGTAGGATCCTGATCTCTATGACAAACCCCTGTGAATGATCCCTATTTTGAGGTTAGTTATGAAACTTGTGTAAGAACGTTCCTCTAAATAAGTATCTCTAAAAAATATGTTAGTTGGACCATGTTCATGATATTATAATATAATGGAAAAGTATAACATTAGAATGTAAATGTATCTGAGCATAATTAGGTAATATAAGATGTATGTTATAATTTAGAATTTCACAAGGGTGTCAAGATAGATGTAATAAATGTATAAAATAGTAAAATCTAAATAACTACCTAGGGGGATGGGGCATGATGTCCATCATAACACCCAAGTATGATAGGTAAATACATGAGATATATCATGGCATAAAAAATTGGTGTGTGTGTGTGTGTGTGTGTGTGCGTGCGCACGCGCGTGTGTGTCTGTGCACATGTGCATGTGCATGTGTGTGTGCATGTGCATGTGCGTGTGCATGCATATGTACATGCTTGTGT
The DNA here is from genome assembly GCA_037957365.1 of Torreya grandis. NCBI lineage: Eukaryota > Viridiplantae > Streptophyta > Pinopsida > Cupressales > Taxaceae > Torreya > Torreya grandis. The sequence continues at coordinate 1,895,582 of JARHVA010002661.1, forward strand.
GTGTGTGTGTGTGTGTGTGTGTGTGTGTGTGTGTGTGTGTGTGTGTGTGTGTGTGTGCGCGCGCGTGCGCGCACGTGCATGCGTGCGTGCATGCGTGTGTGTGTGTAGCAAACAAATAAAAGTGTCATGGTGTAGAGGAATACAAGGAAGCAAACATATAAGCACATGAGGCACACAAAAACTAGGCCAAGGGGCCATAATAAAAGGTACATGGACACATGTCACTAAATGTAAAAATGAAGACAAACAAGGACATGTTCAAATATCCACATATGAAAACAAAAATTAGTTTGGCATAGAGCCATGCAGAAGGAGGAAAGCATAGATAATGGACATGGGTACATTTCCAAGGCATACAAACAAAGAAGTTACATAGAGTCCAAAGAACAATGACATATTCAAATACCCTCAAAGATGGATGAAGAATTGGAAACACAATCAATTCTAATCTAGGAACTATAAATGAAAGCATGTGTAACTATGTAGTGAAAATCTTTGTAGATGTGAGGATGCATTTATATTGAGTCTAACTACTAATAGTCAGCAAAAAATATGAGAAATGAAGAATAATGATCAATATCAAGATAAATCAATGTGTAAATTGGAATGAATAATATGTAAATATAAAACCTAGTTATAGGAACTATGTAGGAGATGCCCCCAAGTGGGCAGATGTATCAATGTATAAATCTAGATCGGTATAAATGCCCCTAATCAGTAGATGATAACTAGTCTAGATCAATGTAGTAGACTAAAGTCCTATCTAGAATTTAGAATCACTTGATAAAAATAAGTGAAGCATATATGTATGCTATAACTAACTATAATAGGATAACTATCAATATGAAAATCTATGGCAAGTAGTAGAAATGTAAACATAGTAATAAATACAATTTGTAATTTTTTTATGTTTTTAAAATATTTGAATGTTTTTGTATTTTGACATATTATATTATTTTTGTATTTTTTGAGTATAAGCTATGTACAAGTAAATGAAAACAACTATGTACAAAGTATGAGAGAATGAAATATGTACAAGGATAGGAACCATACTAACTAATAAATCTCATGGGAGACTCACCATCACCTTAACCTATGTTAAAGAGGGGAATTGTGATCATGAATGAAGTGTAGAAGGGTAACTATGAGGCCATGATCTATTGTGATGTATAATCTGAGTCTGAATCTACTTATGAAGTGATGTTATGATTTGTGTCACTAACTGTGATGTCCTATGAACTACAAGGGTCTTAGGAATCCATCTGGTAGAATGTGTTGAGAACTCCTAGACTTCAATATAACTGATCTTGACATAAACTGATTAGAGGAATGTCCTCTAGAATATGTGATGTATCTCTTATGCAAAGATCTCTCTAGTAATGGTCTCTGAGGGAGAGTGTGCGTGCATGTAGATACCATAAGAGTAGATCCAACTAGTTTTGAGGACTCTATTGAACACTATGATATATGCATAGGAGATGTATTCTCTGTTATAACTGATAACTATGTAAATATATGGCAATGCTAGAATTGTAGATGGAAACTATGTTGAAACTACCTATGGGATGGGAATAGGATACTCATATGGGACACCCTCAATCTTGACCACCTAATTATCATGTATATACTTGAGGCATCAATGTATTTTAGATGGGATGAATTGAAGCTATTGTAACCATAGATTGCCTAATAATATATCAAATACACCTACACTAGGTACTTCTAGAAATCGAGTGTTTATGTGTGCTAGTCCAGCCTATAATGGAAGCACAATCTCCCTAATGGAACTCTAAGCATGCCCACTAAAACCACTAATGACTATATCTATGGGTAATATATCCTACTTTGTGTAGCCCAAGTGTTGTAAGAGTGTCATGGTGTACATGCGTATAATTGACCCATTTTCAATCATAACACTATGAATAGGATGGTGGTCTATATATACTAATATGAAGAGTGCATGTAAATATATGTCATCATCCATAATCTCCTACTCTGAAAATGTGATAAGTAGTCAAGGTGGAACTATAATGTGATACATGCCAATAATGTTATGCAATGGATGTGTCTCATATATAGCTATGTGATAGGAAGCTGATGGTGGATGAGCACAATATATATAGTGAAAACCTAATGTGCCCCTTACCTCACTAGTTATATGCTTTGGAAAAGGATCTAAAAATATCCTTAGTGCCTTTGTCTTTGTTGGTTATTTTGGTGCATAGATGGGTGTGTCTACATCAATAATTTTATCATCAATGAGATCTTGTATCTTGTACTTCAAGCTAAAGTATTTGTTTGTTATGTGGCTTGGTGCCCTATGATACTCATAGAATGCATTTCAACCATACTCTTTATAATAGGCCATGTCATATCAAACTCTTTAATGGGAGGGAGAGATATGGCATTAAATTTTAATATTTGTTGTATAAGTCGTGCTAGTGACTCTAGAAGATTAGTGAAGACTCTGCACTAAGGAGCAGATAAAACAAATTTACGAAAAGGCTAAGAAGTTGTGTTGATAATGGCATTTTGATCACTTTTTTTTCTATGTCCATGACCTTGCTTGGATGTTTATTTGTACTCTAAATCATTTAATGTAATCCATTTGTGTACTTGATTTTTCCCATTACTAAGAGCTTAACCTCTCTTTCCTTAACTATGTGGCACATATTAGTAAATGTGGGAAACTTCTTGAATAAGATAGCTTCATGAAGTGCTAGTAATACATTTTTATTAAATATATCTTGAAGCCCTGTGTCTTCCATGGGTCTAGTCAATTTGGCTAATATTGTCTTGTATCATAAGACATAATCGGTGATAGGCTCATTTAAATTTTATTTTAGTTGTTCCACTTGTGCATATGATATATTATCACTGATGTTGATAGAAAAGTGTGTTAGGAACATATCAGATAAAATATTGAATGCCATGATAGATTGATTTGGAAAATCATAGAATCACTGTAGGGCATAATTATTGAGACTGCATGGATATAGCTTCGTAAGAAGATAATCATTAGACACATAGTCCAAGCATACTGCATGAAAGGCTTTAAGGTGATGCTCTAGGTCACCCTTGCCATCATATAGTGGGAAATTAGGTGACATGAAATCTTATGGCAAAGTAATTACCACTATGTGAAGTGCCAAAGGTGTATGCAAGATAATGTTGGAATTCAAGGCGTGTGATGGCTTAGCTTCTCCCTGCTTAGGATGTAACACTTTAGAATACAAATTAATAACCTTCTACATAAGGGATTGTATGTTTGGAGTAGAATAACTAGCCAAAAGTGGTGTATCTAACAATTATGGTTAAATAAAAATATTGGGTTGTGCTATCTAAGTTGGTTGAGTGAACCTCACTAGAGGTGTAACAACATCGTTAACTGGGGGGTTGAATATTGACCATTATTTATCTTATTCTTGATTTTTAATATGGCATGTAAAATTTATGAATGATCATTGGGATATTATTAAATTCTATATTTGAAGCCTTTTATACCTCAACTTTATTCATAATCATATCATTATCATTAAGTGAAGGTAGTGTGTCTTGATCCTCAATATGGACCTGGTCTTGTTCTTGGTTATATTGTTAATCTTTTGATGCATTTTCATTGAATTCCACATAATTAGGGTGTGAAGGATTCATATATGGAGTTATAATAGGGTCCTTATCTTTGTTATAAGTTTAGATAGTTAGAATATGAATATGCTTTATAGGATTACCACCTAGTCTAGCACTTCTTCTTAATGGAAGAGAGATAGATTTTTTAGGTGACATATAGAAAATAAATTGAAAGAGAGATACTGTGATAGATTATATTATTTTTGAATAATTAATAGAAGCTAATGAAAATAGGAGAAAAATGATACAAACCCTAAGATCATCTAGGGTTAAAGTTTTGAAATCTAAGGTTTCTTTGCACTAATTTAAATTAGATGTAAAATAAATTGAAAGCCTAATGCAAAATTGATTTTAATTAGTTAGGTTTTCTAAAAAAAATTAGAAAATCAGAAGTATTTATCCCTAAATTTATTTCACAAAACTTGGATGAATGCAAGCTAGGGTTTGAAGCAATATTCAAAGAAAGACGGGTTCACCAAATGATTTAACTTTTTAGGATTTTACAATGAAAACCCTATGTTTAGATTAGAGGGATGAGATGTCTAAATAAATCAAATAAATATGTAATAATTAAATATTGATATGTTAAGACCTTTGACCTTGTTTAACTTTATAATAATAGAAATAAATAAGTATAAATAGAGACTTATTTGAAACTGATTATCATGGATGATCTGGTTTTAAAAGTTGAGATCTGAGTAGTTATCTATGTCGTCAATAGGATTTTGGTATTCGTCTGCTCACTTGAGATTAATACCCAGTATGGATATTATCACCATATGTGTGTAGTGTCCTCAATGCAGCACTAATATCCCCTTTGTAGGAATGTTCATGTTTTTTGAGAGATTTTATGCTTGTGTTTGTATGTCCTATTCTTGCATGCAAGAAACCTAGAGCTCTATGTTATGCTTGAAAAACTTGATTTAATGTGCAAACCTCAATACTCCTTTTAAGTATGGCATAAGAAATAATTATGTGTGTGTTAGTAGGATAGACTGGACATCCTTAACACCCCACTATGTAGAGAGTTACCTACATATCAATACTTCAAAGAGGGATCAAGCCCGATGTAGTTCTCCCACCTAGTGCTTGATGAAAGTGTAAGTGAGTGCTAAAATGAGAGTGGCCTTAGATGCCTTGAATGTGCTTGATACTTGAAATGTTTGAAAATTAAGATTTGGGTTTTTGTAGAAGGTAGTATGCAAAATTAGGCTAGAATAGGGATCAAATACCTTAATTTTGCTCAACTTTGTCTTTGGTTTAAATAGTTTTTGCATTTATTTTCCATCTAATGAATAGAGGTGGATTAGACTTGTATTTATAAGGTTCTGTTGCTTGTGCAAATAAAAAAATGAGCTTATGCTGACCTTAGGAGGGGCACATGTTTGAAAAAGTATCCATTGGAAAGAGATAGGGCTAAGGACAATAGCGCCTGATTAGGGACACTAGCACCATGTGGTTGTAGTGTCCCAAATATTTTGCTAATGTCCTCTTTGCAAACTAACAATTAATTTGGATTGGGATATGATATGAAAGTTTTGGAACTATGTGTAGACACCAATATTATGTCAACCCCCCCTTGGTCCCCTTCTAAACACTTACACACCTTATTAATTTAAAATAAACTACTTATTTTAAATTAATGACCTCACCTTGGACACCTCACCTTGGACACCTCACCCTAAGACCTTTTCTTACCCTATGAGTCACCTTGAGACTAGGTCCTCCAAATCCTAACTACCCATGACCTATTCTCACTCCCTATTAACTCCCTAACCAACTCTCGTGCCTCATAAACTTGTGTTTTGACCATTCCCCAATGACAAAGGCACTTGGTGGGTGGAGAAATGAGCAAAGACCTAAAAATAGCCCTTTTAAACATTCTTTCTCCACCGATGTTGGTCAATGGTCAGCTGACATCGATGGGATCACCGACGTCAGTTATATAGCCTAAGCTCTAACACTGAGATGCCCCTACCTTCTTACAGATCGACGTGCACACTCTGAGACAAATCATTAGAATTCAACTATCACTCTCCTGGCTACTGAAGCTCTGCACAAGTCATTCCAGACATTGGATTGAAACATTGTATGAGGACCTCAACATCAGCCACAATAGGAATAAGCATTCTGACACCTCTAGTTCTTCATCTAATAGAGCTAAGTATTCTTTCTCATTTCAGTATTTTAGAATACATTCGTAATTAGTTTCCATTTGATATTTCTAAAAACTATTAAGAGAAACCCGACTTCTTTCATGGAGAGGCTGAAAAGCCTTCCTCTTATTCTTACCCTCTTTTCATGCCTATCCTCTACCTTTGCCCTTCCTTAGACCTTATTCACTTTCTCGAGACCCTACACAAACTTTTAAATTTCCACAAACTCTTCTATCGACCACACACACAAACCTGAAACCTGTCCAAGGCCCACTGCCCATACTGACATCAGGAACAAACCCGACGTTGGCATCATTCCAAATTGACCTCGACAAACCTATCAACATCGGTGATTGTGATAGATTGACTGTAGAGAACAGGTATGCATTATCTATTTTTCTCTTTCTTAGTCTTTCATCATTTCTTTTTCTACAACACTCTTTTCATTGAATAGTGGACTGTCATCCCTTACGGAGCTTTATGCTTCCAGGACCGAGCGCGTAGCTTGGCAGTCCACCATATCCTCCTCTAACATTCTCCTTGTTTGAGTTTCTTTCTTACTACAGGTGTTTCCTCCACAGCCAAAGAGGAGCTCCCACAAAGCTTGGATACATCGTGCACTTAATCCGAGTATCAATCAAACCCCTAACATTTAACTTTAGTTTCTTCCTTCTTCTAAATGCAATTATAGAAAAATGTAGAGAAACATTCTGGCACGCCTAGTGGGACCCTTGGAGTTTTCCTTGGGTTCATTCTTCTTCTTCTTTTAAAAGATCAAACTTTCATATAGATGCATTAGATTCTCTTCTTGCATCCCCTCTTCTTTGCTTTTATTTCTTAAGAAATAAAAAACTTAGCTTCTCTTACTTTCTTTTTGTTTCAAAAGGAAATCATTAGCAAGAGTTAAAAACAACATCTCTTTTTCTTCTTCTCACTTCTTACCTGCATCATAGAGTAGTGAAAAACTCATACTCTTTACCTCTTCTCCAATTGTTTGCATTTGAACAACATATTTTGATTTGGGCTAAAAAATACTGCATTTCATTCTTGCTTGAATGCATACTTAGCCCACTTAGTAATTAAAGCATTATGAATAGATCATAGTGCACAAATGTTACACAACCAAATCACATCACATCAAATCAAACATTTAAACTTACTAGAGACAAGGCCCATCTAGGATTTCATCACCTAGCGGATACCTTACCCCACCTGGTGATCCTACTTGGACTTCACTACCAAGAGGAGGACCCACTCTGTTCTCTGGCAGAGTATAAACTATAGGCAAGGTATATTTTGGCTAATTGGCCTAACTCGGCTTTGGGTTCGTGAAGTGAAGGGAGCAAGCTCCAGCACCAGGCCATGTACTAAACCTAACATAGATATTTTGAGCACCATAACATAACCTGAAACCAACCATAGACTTCCTTTTTTAGGACCTTTTCTAAAAGCCCAACTCCCAACACATTCTCTTAAGGCATAAGCCACCACGACTCTAAAATTTATTCCTAGGAATCTAACATTTTAGAGATTGCTTGCCTAATCATCTATTCTACTATTTTTATCTGATTGTTTAAGCTGGTAAGGTCGTACCATTCTAAAGTCCAAAAACAACTCAAAATTTCTCTTTCTTCCAAAAAACTATCAATTTTCTGTGTTTCTAGAATTACAAAAAAACCAACATCAATTTTTCCACCGACGTTGGCAACATAATTCACTGACATCAGTTATTTGACTGACCTCGGCAACATTTCACAACTGATATTAGTTAAGAAACTGACATCGGTTACTGTCATTAAAAAAATTCCAAACAGCAAGCTTAAAACCTAAATTTCTTGCTATTAAACACAAATTCTAGTTTTCTAAAACTAACACAGTTTTTTAGAACCTGAATCCTTCTTTCCTTGGATGGTTCTGACACACAGTCAAGCCAAATCCCTTGTTGACCATGTAAGGTAATAACCACTCCCACCTTCACCCATCATACCAAGTCATCCAATGGAGTATACTTCAGACACCGAGCATACTCCTATCTAACTTACCCCTGATCAACCTCCTATTGTTCTCGAAGTGGATCAAGCTTTTGAGAGATTCCTTGACCACAATGTTCAGTCTCTCCAGCACTATCTCGCTAGAAGCCAAACATGAGATCCTTCAGGTAACCCAATTTATGGGATGCCAACTTCTTTGGTTAAAGCAGTAATGATATCAACAGCATCTGCTACCCAACCCATGGTCAATCAGGCCATTGCCTCGACCAGTAACCCAACCATGGCCAATGTTCAAGATTTGGCCTCCCCTTCTATCCTTTCTTGCCCTACCTCCATAGAGGTTTTCATACCCCCTCAACCACAAACAATTCAACTAAGTTCAACACCTTTCTAAAACATTATTGTCTCCATCTCATCCACTCTTGTGCCTATAAACACGAGAGTGACCACCTATCCTATAATTAGTGTTGCCACCATTCAACCACCCTTATCAGCATCTAGTCAAGTTGTGCCCTCCAACTTCACGGCACAAGCCCCCTTAGCCTCAACATTGGCCCCTATAACAAACTATCAGTATGTTGCACCTACACAAATGCAACCAAGTATGTCATATGCCCCTCCCAATGCCTTCCAGGTACCTTATAACTTAGGGGGTGCCCCTCCTGCCAATCCATCTACCGATCTAATTAAGTTGTTGATGGATAAGATGTCCAACTTTGAGACATCTATTTCAGGTTCGAAGAATGTTCTTTCATACAAATAAATCTATAGTGAACCCATCCACCCTTTTGTTCCCATTCAACCATACCCTAGTCAGTGGAAACTCCCAAAATTTACTCACTTTTAGAGTAAAGAGGACCCACAACAACATCTTTGAGAGTTTAGACACGCTTGTTACCTCATAGCACATGATGATGCATTATTACTTCGCACATTTCCTATGTCACTTTTTGGTGCTACCCTTGACTGGTATAACTCCATTACCAGTTATTCTCTCTTCACCTTCACTCAACTCACTCAGCTATTCCTTGACCATTTCTCAATCAACATCACCAAAAAGGTCTCTATCACAGACCTTTACTCCATTAGACAATTCAAGGATGAGTCAATAGCAGACTTTGTCGCCTGTTGGAGAGGTTTGATTAACCAACTCTCCTTCTCACTATTTCAACCTGAGCTCATTGAGCTCCTTTCAAGAGCATGTGCTAAGCACATCTCATCCACTTTACAGGTTCAAAATTTTTGCACATTCGATGAAGATTTCACTATGGCCCGAAAGCTTGAACTCCATGCGGTCGAAGAAGATAGGGTCAAATTGCGAACCAAAAATACTAATGCAAAATCCAATGACCCTTCTTCTTCCAAACCATCTTCTTCCCATTCCAAGTATAAGGGATCGGTGAATGCTGTGGTTCTTAGGTCATCATATTCTACAACAACTAACCAATCTGAGCCTTCCACTTCACAAAGTATCACAAGACAATTCCAACAATGGTATGAACAACGACGATACACTCCAATAAGAGAATCGTATGCTTCCGTATTGGATAAATTAGTGAAGTAGGGAGTCCTCAACCTCCCTCAAATCTAACCAATATAATTTGACCCCTCTCGAGCCATCCCTACATGGTATAGGGAAAATGACTTTTGTAACTATCATTGTGTCAAGGGTCATGACACAGACAATTGCAAAACCTTTAAAAACATTGTTCAAGACATGTTAGACAAAGGGGACCTTGTTTTGGATAACCCAAATGCGTTGGCTAACTAAAACATAGATGTCTTTAGGCAACCATTTCCTAACCATCGCCCAAGTTAGAACAATGTTCAGACCATGGCCAATGACCCTCAAGAATGCAACATATGCATGGTCAACACGGTCTTTCCTTTCATTCCTATCCAACCTCTTCCATAAACTAAAGAAGATGGTCAACCCATTCAACCCATTTCTCCACCACAGGCAGAAGAGCCTATTTTACCCATACCATCCCCACACAACGAAGATCTCACTCTGCCTCACCCTCTTCCTCATGTGGAGGAACCCGTCTTACCCATATCACCTCCACAACATCAACCACCTCCATTACCCATTCTTCTACCTCATGAGGATCCTGTATTACCTGTTCCTCTTGCCCCCACATTCCCTCTTCTTCTACCATCGAAAGAAGTTACCATTCATACCCCATGCCCTCATGTAGAAGGGGCCATCATCCCTCTACTTCACCCTTTAGAGGAGCCTTCTTCTCCTATTTTTCCTCCACCGATGGAGGATAGTCCTCCATCCACCCCTCTTTCACACATGGGAGAGTCTACTTTGACCTCTCCCATATTAGAGAATGCTTTGATGATACCAACACCGGTGGTCCCACCTTTATCCTTCTTATTACCAATGGAGGATCATACTTTCCCCACTCCTAGACCACACACAAAAGCCATAATCATTCTTGTGCTCTATCCTCTCAAAGAGCCAAATTCTCCAATCCCTTCTCCACCAAGAGAAGAACTCGCTATCTCACCCACTTCCGGTGAGGAAGATCCGATGATGGTTCTCTCTCCCCTTTGGCCCGAGATCACTGCACCCAACATGTTTCCCCTCTCGCAACCACCCCAATCCTCCAAAAGACCAATTGTAAGACCTCACATGACGTCACCTAAACCCTTCTCTCAATTGGTAGAAAACTTAGGATTTCTCCATTCTAGGAACCTAAAACATAAGGTGCTATAGGAATGACTTAAGACTCCTTATCTTACACATTCTACTTCACCTTATACTGCCAATCCTTCTGTAACAATTCACCCCAAAGTCTCTGACGAGGATCAGGATTCTACTTCTAAATCTTTAGAAGCTCAACCTTCCACATCTGAATCCAAACCCTAATAGATGTCCACTATGCCAAAATAGATTAAATCTCTTGGCGTTCACCCTATATCAAACCTCACACACCCACAAGTGAAGGTAGATTTGAACCTCGCCCCGCATAGTAGTCATCCTCGCACCATACTAAAGAAGGATGTTAAACCACGTCAGTTTACTCCTCTCCCAACCAAAAAGGTGGTACGAAATACTCCCCCACCTTCACCATTGCCCTCTATCTTGGGTCCACATCTTTCTACTTTAATAGGAGTGCTCCCTATTCCAACATCTCACAAAAACAAACTACCTCCATTACTCCCTCTACCCATCAAAAACATATTTCCTCTAAAAAATCCAACACCCCTCATCAAGAAAATGCCATTTACACATGTGGCCACACCACCAACTAAAAAAGTGGTATGAAAAACTCCTCCTACAACTCCTAAATAAAAGTTGTCAACCCCTACTAAAACAATGAATGCAGACCCATTAGTGGGTTCCTATACTTCATTGTTATGCCGATTGTTGCAATCTTCTAGCATCGTTCTCCTGCCCATTAAACCATACCAACGTCTTGGATCAAAACCATCTTGGTTTGATGACACTCAAATCTGCCTAAATCATCTCACACCTGGGCATGATACTGAGCGTTACTGTGCCCTTAAGGTTCTCATTCACCAACACTTAGAAAATGATACCCTTCTCATTAAGGATCCTCTTGACCACCCTTTTAACAAACTACTGACACCGTCCCATGCCTCCCAAACCCCCTCAATTGAATTAGGATCCCCATACAAGATTATGGTCCCTCTACCACCTTCTCCCCCTTTATTCAAAATCAAAACCATTAATGTTGCCACCAGGTCCCAAACCCTAAAGGATAAAAGAAAAGAGCAGGTTTCTATTCATTAGACATATCCACTCGCCCAGACCTCTCCACCACCAAAGCCCAAAATTTCTATCTTGGACACATTTCAACCAACATCTTTGGGGGAAATTCCTCCTAACCTCTCTAGTCCACATGATGTTTGGTATAAACAACTTGTCAACTTATTGACTTATTCTATCATTCCTCCTGACCTCTCTAGCAATGGACGACATGATTTTATCAAGAGTACTACTTGATACACCATGCTAGGGGGTCTTCTCTACAAACGAGGCTTAAACAGCCTCCTTCTTCGATGCCTAACCTCCACTAAGACATCTCATGCCATCAAACAATTCCATGATGGGATTTGTGGAGGACATTTTAGTGGTAATGCAGTTGTAAAGCACATCCTCTGCTTAGGCTATTACTGGCCCACTCTTCACCAAGACTGTAGTGACTATGTTTGGCATTGTATTAAATGCCAGCAACATGCTAACTTACTTCACGTCCCTAGCCATGCTTTACAAGTTGTTAAGGATTTTTGGCCCTTTTCACAATGAAGCTTAGATCTAATCGATGAGATTAACCCTCATTCGTCTCTCTATCATCAATCTATTATCATAGCAACTGAATATTTCACTAAATGGGTGGAAGCTATTCCCCTCATCTCCACTAAAGTTGACAAAATTGTCGACTTCATTAACCACCACATCATCTATCATTTTGGTGTACCTCACAAGATCATCACCGATAATGGTAAATCTTTCAAAAACAAAACCGTCCAGAAGCTTTGCGATGTTTTCGGCATCAAACTTAGCTTCTCCTCGCCTTTCTATCCATAAGCAAATGGATAGGCAGAGGCTTCTAACAAAATCTTAACCAAAATCTTAATGAAGGTGGTCAACGACACTGGAAGGGATTGGCACACTCACATTCTCTTCGCTTTGTGGGCCTACTGCACTAGCATTCGAACCCATACAAGTGCTACACCTTTCTCCTTAGTGTATGGAACTGAGGCCGTCTTGCCTCTTGAAGTACAAATACCATCTCTTCGCATCTCCTTACACGACATACTCTCTAATGATGACTTTTGTCAAGATTGATTAGCACAACTCAAGTTACTCAATGAACATCATCTTGCTGCTCTCAATCATCTCCATATCTACCAAGATCACATCAAATGTGCCTACAATAGAAATTTGAAAGAGCGAAATTTCAAAATTAGAGATCCCATCCTTAAAGAAAACCAACATGTGACCAATATGGAAAGAAGCAAACAAGGCATGTTTGCTCCTAATTGGCTCAGACCTTATATAATAACACACAAGTATGGATCAGGGACTTATCATCTATCTTCTCTTGAAGGCCAGCCATAAACTGAGCCCCTTAATGCCTTGCATCTGTCACCATTCTACTATTAACCAAGTAATCATTCACTTGATGTTTAACTTGAGCTCATCCCTTGAGCAACCCCTGCCATCCTCATTCCTATTCCTTTCAACCCTTTTTCCCTACAAACATTAGTTAACCCTTTTTTAAGAATTTATGCTTTGTCCTAATAAAAGGGAAACCCCTAAACCTCTATAGTCTAGTCCATGGCTAAAAGTTCAGTTAAAAAACATAAAACTGTGATGCCTAACAAAATATTAAAAGGTCATAAACTATAAATGTAGCTTGCTCCCTTGAAGGATAGCTACATTATTGCTATAATAAGTAGACTGCTCCCTTGAAGGATAACTATTCAAAGACATCAAAACATACAAAGCAAAATATAGACCACTCCCTCGAAGGATGGCTATGCCCAAATTTTTCTACACAAATAGCACCCTCTCAGAGGATTCTCGCATCGATCAGCTTCACATGACCACAAAACTAAACAAAACATCCTCAAGTAGACTTCCTGCATTGATCAGTCTACCAAAAAACAAATTGACTGACAAACTATTAAGTCATGGACTTGCCTATAGTCATTCTCAGGGTCACCTATAAAAAGAGGCAAAGTTATCCCTGCTAAAAAGGGGTTAAACTATCCTCACATATTACATAATCAAACCTATTACCCCAACATAGCCAAGGGATTTTGAGCTCATTTAATGTCAAGTGATTAGAATACATCTTTAACACAAACCAATGGTCAACGACGTAATGCATAAACGGGACTTTTGTTTGCAAAAACCCTATTTATGCTATCATTATGGTCCTTTTCAATGAAAGAGCAATGCGCCTTTCACTTCTTACATACCTTCATCATATACAAACCAAACCAAACCAAACCAAACCAAAACATTTTCTAACCATTATCATAACCTCATGATTTATTTGAGGCAAATATCAATTTGTATTATATAAATTATCATAGCCCATTCATACTAGTTTCTATGGAAAACAATACACATGAAAACTATCAATCAAACACAATTTATGTTAGGCATATACCATCACCAATATGGAAACTTGATGAAGCATAAATAAACTCATTTCATTTTTAGCACACACCATCACCAATATGGAAAATTGCTAAGGATGAAAAACCACATAACCTATGTTACAGCATACACCATCATACAATATAGAAAAGGCTATAACATCATCATACACTCATTTTATTTTTAGCATACACCATCATTAATATGGAAAATTGCTAAGGATGAAAAACCACATAACTTATGTTATAGCATACACCATCACACAATATGGAAAAGGCTATAACATCATCATACACTCATGATTTCAAGCATGTACCTTCACACATATGGAAAATGCTAAAAACACTAACATGTCCAAACCAACAATCAACCTCTTTGACTCTTCTTCCCTTTTGGGCAGAACTACATTGGCCTGAGGCCCTTAAAATAGGGGCTATGTAGCAACACTCAGTTGACATGGGATCTTCTGAGGTTAGCTCGGCCATTTGTTCGTTTGTCTACCTGATGGACCAACCATATAACCTTTAACCATGACTTAACCTAGTCAAATCCAATCCATAACCTACCCTCTTCTTCCCTTTTGGGGAGAACTACATTGGCCTGAGGCCCTTAAAATAGGGGCTATGTAGGCAACACTCAGTTGACATGGGGTCTTTTGATGTTAGCTCAACCATTCATGCATTCATCTACCTAATGGACCAATTATCTAAACCAGTCCAAAATCATGACCAAACAACCAACCCTAACACTGTAGCAGTCACCTTAGACTTCTCATGGGGAACATTGAAGGTCACATATATCTACCTAACCACAACAAACAACACTTGAGATCACTTATATCTCAGCTCGACTCGACCAATGACCTTGGAGATCATGACTATCTCCTCAGACCATGACCACTTTTGAGACAACTTTGCTTTAGTTGTTTTGATTGCATATGCTACCTTACGAATAGTTAGCATATTATACGCGCCCCTCACATGTATTGTTAGATCGTGACCAAGTTGATCTCTAATATTTATGACATTTTTGTATTTTCCAAGAGCACTTCCTAGCCTAGATACTTAGAACACGATGACCATTAGAGCTATAGCTTTGATCGATCTAACCCAATCAGCTACCACTAATAAGCTAGGGACCGATTATTTTGATTTTAGTCCTCCTCAACCATTGGAGCTACAACTTTGATCATTTAACCCAATCATCTACCACTAATAAGTTGGGGACTGGTTACTTCAATTTTAGTGATCCTTGACCTTGCCTGCGACAATTTGACCTACCTATCACATGAAGTGGTATATGTGCAATCTCAACTATTGCAGTGTTCACACTCCAACTTCACCATACCCATCCACTGCCTATCAAATTGGCACTCGATTTCGGGTTTCCTTCTCTCGAATCCTGCTTTGAGGGGGAATACCTCATCCCATACCTGGGGTAACCTACACCTATTTTTGTCTTGCAGTTCATCAAAACAAACCAAAAGATAATAAGGGGCAAATGTAGACACCAATATTGTGTCAACCCCCTTGGTCCCCTTCTAAACACTTACACACCTTATTAATTTAAAATAAACTACTTATTTTAAATTAATGGCCTCACCTTGGACACCTCACCCTAGACACCTCTCCTTGGACACCTCACCCTAAGACCTTTTCTTACCCTATGAGTTACCCTGAGACTAGGTCCTCCAAATCCTAACTACCCATGACCTATTCTCACTCCCTATTAACTCTCTAACCAACTCTTGTGCCTCATAAACCTGTGTTTTGACCGTTTCCCAATGGCAAAGGCACTTGGCGGGTGGAGAAATAGGCAAAGAGCTAAAAATAGCCTTTTTACCCATTCTTTCTCCATCGACGTCAGTCAACAGTTGACCGACATCAGCGGGATCACTGACATCAATTATATAGCCCAAGCTCTAACATTGAGCTGCCCTTGCCATCTTGTAGATCGACATGCACACTCTGAGACCAATCATCAGAATTTAACTATCACTCTCCTAGCTACCGAAGCTCTGCACAAGTCATTCCAGACATTGGATTGAAACACTGTATGAGGACCTCAACATCAGCCACAACAGGAATAAGCATTCTGACACCTCTAGTTCTTCATCTAATAGAGCTAAGTATTCTGTCTCATTTCAGTATTTTATAATACATTGGTAATTAGTTTCCATTTGATATTTCTAAGAACTGTTGAGAGAAACCTGACTTCTTTTGTGGAGAGGCTGAAAATCCTTCCTCTTATTCTTACCCTCTTTTCACGCCTATCCTCTACCTTTGCCCTTCCTTAGACCTTTTTCACTTTCCCGAAACCATGCACAAACTTTTAAATTTCCACAGACTCTTTTGTCGACCACAGACATAAACCTAAAACCCATCCAAGGCCCACTTCCCATACCGACATCGACAACAAAACTGACGTCGACATCATTCCAAACCAACCTTGCCAGACCTATCGATGTCAGTGACTATGACAGACTGACTGCAGAGAACAGGTACGCATTATCTATTTTTCTCTTTCTTAGTCTTTCATCATTTCTTTTTATACAACACTCTTTTTGTTAAATAGTGGACTATCATCCCTTACGAAGCTTTACGCTTCCGGGACCGAGCGCGTAGCTTGGCAGTCCACCATATCTTCCTCTAACATTCTCCTTGTTTGAGTTTCTTTCTTACTACAGGTGTTTCCTCCATAGCCAAAGAGGAGCTCCCACAAATCTTGGATACGGTGCGCACTTAATCTGGGTATCAATCAAACCCCTAACCTTTAACTTTAGTTTCTTCTTTCTTCCAAATGCAATTGTAGAAAAATGTAGAGAAACATTCTGGCATGCCCAGTGGGACCCTTGGAGTTTTCCTTGGGTTCATTCTTCTTCTTCTTTTAAAAGATCAAACTTTCATATAGATGCATTAGATTCTCTTCTTGCATCCCCTCTTCTTTTCTTTTATTTCTTAAGAAATAAAAAACTTAGCTTCTCTTAGCTTCTCTTACTTTCTTTTTGTTTCAAAAGGAAATCATTAGCAGGAGTTAAAAAGAACATCTCTTTTTATTCTTATCACTTCTTACCTACATCATAGAGTAGTGAAAAACTCATACTCTTTACCTCTTCTCCAAATATTTGCATTTGATCAACATATTTCGATTTGGGTTAAAAACTACTGCATTTCATTCTTGCTTGAATGCATACTTAGCCCACTTAGTAATTAAAGCATTATTAATAAATCGTAGTGCACAAATGTTACACAACCAAATCATAATCACATCAAATCAAACATTTAAACTTACTTGAGACAAGGCTCATCTAAGATTTCATCACCTAGCAGATGCCTTACCTCACCTGGCGATCCTACTTGGACTTCACTACCAAGAGGAGGACACACTCTGTTCTTTGGTAGAGTATAAACTATAGGCAAGGTATATTTTGGCTAAGCGGCCCAGCTCAGCTTTGGGTTCATGAAGTGAAGGGAGAAAGCTCCAGCACTAGGCCATGTACTGAACCTAACACAGATATTTTGAGCACCATAACATAACCTGAAACCAACCATAAACTTCCTTTTTTAGGACCTATTCTAAAAGCCCAACTCCCAACACATTCTCTTAAGGCATAAGCCACCATGACTCTAAAATTTATTCCTAGGAATCTAACATTTTAGAGATTGCTTGCCTAATCATCTATTCTATTATTTTTATCTGATTGTTTGAGATGGTAAGGTTTGTACCATTCTGAAGTCCAAAAACAACTCAAAATTTCTCTTTCTTCCAAAAAACTATCTATTTTCTATGTTTTTGGAATTACACAGAAACTGACATCAATTTTTCCATCGATGTCGGCAACATAATTCACTGACATCAATTATTTGACTGACCTCAGTAATGTTTCACAACTGATATCGGTTAGGAAACTAACATCGATCACTGTCATAAATTTTTTTTTCAAACAAGCTTAAAACCCAAATTTCTTGCTGTTAAACACAAATTCTAGTTTTTTGAAACTAACACATAGTTTTTTAGAACCTGAATCCTTCTCGCCTTGGATGGTTCTAACACGCAGTCAAGCCAAATCCCTTGTTGACCATGCAAGTCAACAACCACTCCCACCTTCACCCATCATACCAATTCATCCAATGGAGTATACTTCAAACAATGAGCATACTCCTATCCAACTTACCCCTGATCAACCTCCTATTGCTCCCGAAGGGGATCAAGCTTTTGAGAGATTCCTTGACCACAACGTTAAGGCTCTCCAACACTATCTCGCTAGAATCCAAATGCGAGATCCTTCGGGTAACCCAATTTATGGGATGCCAACTTCTTTGGTTGAAGTGGAAATGATATCAATAGCATCCGCTACCCAACCCATGGTCACTTAGGCCATTACCTTGACCAGTAACCCAACCATGGTAATGTTCAAGATTTGGCCTCCCCTTCTATCCTTTCTTGCCCTACCTCCATAGGGGTTTCCGTACCCCCTCAACCACAAACAATTCAACCAAGTTCAACACCTTTCCAGAACTTGATTGTCTCCATCCCATCCACTCTTGTGCCTATAAACATGAGAGTGACCACCTATCTTGTAACTAGTGTCGCCACCATTCAACCACCCTTGGCAGCATCTAGTCAAGTTGTGCCCTCCAAATTCATGGCACAAGCCCCCTTGGCCTCGACATTGGCCCCTATGACAAACTATCAGTATGTTGCACCTACACAAATGCAACCAAGTATGTCATACGCCCCTCCCAATGCCTTCTAGGTACCCTATAACTTAGGGGGTGCCCCTCCTGCCAATCCATCTACCAATATAATTAAGATGCTGATGGATAAGATGTCCAACCTTGAGACATCTATTTCAGGTTCAAAGAATGTTCTTTCATATGAACAAATCTGCAATGAACCCATCCACCCTTCAGTTCCCATTCGACCATACCCTAGCCAATGGGAACTCCCAAAATTTAATTGCTTTTAGAGTAAAGAGGACCCACAACATCTTTGAGCGTTTAGACACACTTGTTACCTCATAGTGCATGATGATGCGTTATTACTTCGCACATTTCCTATGTCACTTTCTGACACTGCCCTTGATTGGTATATCTCCATTACCAGTCATTCTCTCTTCACCTTCACTCAACTTGCTCAGCTATTTTTTAACCATTTCTCAATCAACATCACCAAGAAGGTCTCTATCACAGACCTTTACTCCATTAGACAATTCAAGGATGAGTTAATAGTAGACTTCATCACCCATTGGAGAGGTTTGATTAACTAACTCTCCTTCTCACTATCTCAACCTGAGCTCATTGAGCTCCTTTAAAGAGCATGTCACATTCAATGAAGCTTTCACTATGGCCCGAAAGCTTGAACTCTATGCAGTCGAAGAAGATAGGGTCAAATTGCATAGCAAAAATACTAATGCAAAATCTAATGACCCTTCTTCTTCCAAACCTTCTTCTTCCCACTCCAAGTCCAAGGGATCGGTGAATGCTGTGGTCTTTAGGTCATCATCTTCTACCACAACTAACCAATTTGAGCCTTCCACTTCACAAAGTATCAAAAGAAAATTTCAACAATGGTATGAACAACGATGATACACTCCAATAAGAGAATCATATGCTTTCGTATTGGATAAATTAGTGAAGCATGGAGTCCTCAACCTCCCTCAAATCTGACCAGTCCAATTTGACCCCTCATGAGCCATCCCTACATGGTATAGGGAAAATGACTTTTGTAACTATCATCGTGTCAAGGGTCATGACACGAACAATTGCAAAACCTTCAAAAAAATTGTTCAAGACATGTTAGACAAAGGGGACCTTATTTTGGATAACCCAAATGCACTGGCTAAGCAAAACATATATGTCTTTAGGCAACCATTTCCTAACCATCCCCCAAGTCAGAACAATGTTAAGACCATGGCCGATGACCCTCAAGAATGCAACATATGCACGGTCAACACGTTCTTTCCTTTCATTCCTATCCAACCTCTTCCACAAACTGAAGAAGTTGGTCAACCCATTCAACCCATTTCTCCACCATGGGTAGAAGAGCCTATTTTACCCATACCACCCCCATGCAACGAAGAGCTCACTCTGCCTCACCCTCTTCCTCGTGTGGAGGAACCCGTCTCACCCATATCACCTCCATGACATTAAACACCTCCTTTACCCATTCTTCTACCTCGTGAGGATCCTGTATTACTTGTTCCTCTTGCCCCCACCTTCCCTCTTCTTCTACCATCAAAAGAAGTTACCATTCATACCCCACACCCTCATGTAGAAGGGGCCATCATCCCTCTATTTCACCCTTTAGAGGAGCCTTCTTCTCCTATTTTTCCTCCACCGATGGAGGATAGTTCTCCATCCACCCCTCTTTCACACATAGGAGAGTCTACTTTGACCTCTCCCATATTGGAGGATGCTTTGACGATACCAACACTGGTGGTCCCACCTTTATCCTTCTTATACCAATGGAGGATCATACTTTCCCCGCTCCTAGACCACATGCAGAAGCCATGATCATCCCTGTGCTCTATCCTCTTAAAGAGCCAAATTCTCCAATCCCTTCTCTGTCGAGAGAAGAACTCGCTATCTCACCCACTTCTGGTGAGGAAGATCCGGTGATGGTTCTCTCTCGCCTTTAGCCCGAGATCACTGCATCCAACATGTTTTTGCTCTCGCAACTACCCCAATCCTCCAAATGACTGATTGTAAGACCTTACGTGATGTCACCTAAACCCTTCTCTCGATTAGCAGAAAACTTAGGATTTCTCCATTCTAGGAACCTAAAACATGAGGTGCTATGGGAGTGACTTAAGACTCCTTATATTACACATTCCACTTCACCTTATACTGCCAATCCTTCTACAACAATTCACCCCAAAGTCTCTAACAAGGATCAGGCTTCTACTTCTAAATCTTCAGAAGCTCAACCTTCCATGTTTGAATCCAAACCCTCACAGATGTCCACTATGCCAAAATAGATTAAATCTCTCGGCATTCACCCTATATCAAACCTCACACACCCACAAGTGAAGGTAGATTTGAACCTCACCCCGCATAGTAGTCGTCCTCACATCATACTAAAGAAGGATGCTAAACCACGTCGGTTTACTTCTCCCCCAACCAAAAAGGTGGTACAAAAAACTCCCCTACCTTCACCATTGCCCTCTATCTTGGGTCCACATCCTTCTACTTTAATAGGAGTGCTCCCTATTCCAACACCTCACAAAAACAAACTACCTCCATTACTCCCTCTACCCATCAAAAACATATTTCCTCTAAAAAATCCAACACCCCTCATCAAGAAAATGCCATCTACACATGTGGCCACACCACCAACTAAAAAAGTGGTATGAAAAACTCCTCCTACAACTCCTAAACAAAAGTTGTCAACCCCTACTACAACAATGAGCGCAAACTCATTAGTGGGTTCCTATACTTCATTGTTATGCCAATTGTTGCAATCTTCTAGCATCATTCTCTGACCCATTAAACCATACCAACCTCTCAGATCAAAACCATCTTGGTTTGACGACACTTAAATCTGCCTATATCATCACACACCTGGGCATGATACTGAGCGTTGTTGTGCCCTTGAGGTTGTCATTTGCCAACACTTGGAAAAAGATACCCTTCTCATTAAGGATCCTCTTGACCACCCTTTTAACAAACTACTGACACCGTCCCATGCTTCCCAAACCCCCTCAATTGAATCAAGATCCCCATACAAGATTATGGTCCCTCTACCACCTTCTCCCCCTTTATTCAAAATCAACACCATTAATGTGGCCACCAGGTCCCAAACCCTAAAGGATAAAGGAAAAGAGCAGGTTTCTATCCCTTGGACATATCCACTCGCCCAGACCTCTCCACCACCAAAGCCCAAAATTTCTATCTTGGACACATTTCAACCAACATCTTTGGGGGAAATTCCTCTTAACCTCTCTAGTCCACATGATGTTTAGTATAAACAACTTGGCAACTACTTGACTTATTCTATCATTCCTCCTGACCTCTCTAGCAATGGACGGTGGGCTTTTATCAAGAGTACTACTTGATACACCATTG
Organism: Torreya grandis; assembly: GCA_037957365.1. Classification (NCBI taxonomy): domain Eukaryota; kingdom Viridiplantae; phylum Streptophyta; class Pinopsida; order Cupressales; family Taxaceae; genus Torreya; species Torreya grandis. Next base: position 1,917,573 of record JARHVA010002661.1, read on the forward strand.
TAGGGGGTCTTCTCTACAAATGAGGCTTAAATAGCCTCCTTCTTCGATGCCTAACCTCCACTAAGACATCTCATGCCATCAAACAAGTCCATGATGGGATTTATGGAGGACATTTTAGTGGTAACGTGGTTGTAAAGCACATCCTCTGCCTGGGCTATTATTGGCCCACTCTTCACCAAGACTACTGTGACTATGTTCAGCGTTGTATTAAATGCCAGCAATATGCTAACTTACTTCACGTCCCTAGCCACACTTTACAAGTTGCTAAGGATTTCTAGCCATTTTCACAATGGGGCTTAGATCTAATCGGTGAGATTAACCCTCATTCATCTCTCTGACATCAGTCTATTATCACAATAACTGAATATTTCACTAAATGGGTGGAAGTTGTTCCCCTCATCTTCACTAAAGCTGACAAAATTGTCAACTTAATTAACCACCACATCATCTATCATTTTAGTGTACCTCACAAGATCATCACCGATAATGGCAAATCTTTCAAAAACAAAACCGTCCAAAAGCTTTATGATGCTTTTGGCATCAAACTTAACTTCTCCTCACCTTACTATCCACAAACAAATGGACAAGCAGATGCTTCTAACAAAATCTTAACCAAAATCTTATTGAAGGTGGTCAACGACACTGGAAGAGATTGGCACACTCACATTCCCTTCGCTTTGTGGGCCTACTGCACTAGCATCCGAACCCCTACGGGTGCTACACCTTTCTCCTTAGTGTATGGAACCGAGGCCGTCTTGCCTCTTGAAGTACAAATACCATCTCTTCGCATCTCCTTACACGACATACTCTCTAACGATGACTTTCATCAAGATCGATTAGCACAACTCGAGTTACTCGATGAACATCATCTTGCTGCTCTTAATCATCTCCATATCTACCAAGATCATATCAAACATGCCTACAACAAAAACATGAAAGAGAGAGATTTCAAAATCAGAGATCTCATCCTTAAAGAAAACCAACACGTGACCAATATGGAAAGAAGAAAATGAGGCAAGTTTGCTCCTAATTGGCTCAGACCTTATATAATAATGCACAAGTATGGATTAGGGACTTATTGTCTGTCTTCTCTCGAAGGCCAGCTAGAACCTGAGCCCCTTAATGCCTCGCATCTGTGACCATTCTACTCTTAACCAAGTAATCATTCACTTGATGTTTAACTTGAGCTCGTCCTTGAGCAACCCCTGCCATCCTCATTCCTATTCCTTTCAACCCTTTTTCCCTACAAACATTGGTTAACCCTTTTTTAAGCATTTATGCTTTGTCCTAATAAAAGGGAAACCCCTAAACTTCTATAGTCTAGTCCATGACTAAAAGTTTAGTTAAAAAACATAAAACTGGGATGCCTAACAAAATATTAAAAGGTCATAAACTATAAATGTAGCCTGCTCCCTTGAAGGACAGCTGCATTATTGTTGTAATTAGTAGACTGCTCCCTTGAAGGACAACTATTCAAAGACATCAAAACATACAAATCAAAATATAGACCACTCCCTCGAAGGATGGCTATGCCCAAATTTTGCTACACAAATAGCACCCTCTCAGAAGATTCCCGCATCGATCAGCTTCACATGACCACAAAACAAAACAAAACGTCCCCAAGTAGACTTCTCGCATTGATCAGTCTACCAAAAAAAATTGACTGACAAACTATTAAGTCATGGACTTGCCTATAGTCATTCTCAGGGTCACCTATAAAAAGGGGTAAAGTTATCCCTGCTAAAAAGGGGTTAAACTATCCTCACATATTATATAATCAAACCTATTACCCCAACATACCCAAGGGATTTTGAGCTCATTTAATGTCAAGTGATTAGAATACTTCTTTAACACAATCCAATGGTAAACGACGTAATGCATAAATGGGACTTTTGTTTGCAAAAACCCTATTTATGCTATCATTATGGTCCTTGTCAATGAAAGAGCAATGCACCTTTCACTTATTACATACCTTCGTCATATACAACCCAAACCAAACCAAACCAAACCAAAACATTTTCTAACCATTATCATAACCTCATGATTTATTTGATGCAAATATCAATTTGTATTATATAAATTATCATAGCCCATTCACACTAGTTTCTATGGAAAATAATACACATGGAAACTATCAACCAAACACAATTTATGTCAGGCATATACCATCACCAATATGGAAACCTGCTGAAGCATAAATAGACTCATTTCATTTTTAGCACACACGATCACCAATATGGAAAATTACTAAAGATGAAAAACCACATAACCTATGTTACAACATACACCGTCATACAATATAGAAAAGGCTATAACATCATCATACACTCATTTCATTTTTAGCATACACCATCACCAATATGAAAAATTGCTAAGGATGAAAAACCACATAACTTATGTTATAGCATACACCATCACACAATAAGGAAAAGGCTATAACATCATCATACACTCATCATTTCAAGCATGTACCATCACACATATGAAAAATGCTAAAAACACTAACATGTCCAAACCAACAATCAACCTCTTTGACTCTTTTTCCCTTTTAGGCAGAAATACATTGTCTTGAGGCCCTTAAAATAGGGGCTATGTAGGCAGCACTCAGTTGACATGGGATTTTTTGAGGTTAGCTCGACCAGTCATTCGTTCGTCTACTTGATGGACCAACCATATAACCTTTAACCATGACTTAACCTAGTCAAACCCAGTCCATAACCTACCCTCTTCTTCCCTTTTGGGGAGAACTACATTGGCCTGAGGCCCTTAAAATAGGGGCTATGTACGCAGAACTCAGTTGACATGGGGTCTTCTGAGGTTAGCTCGACCATTCGTGCATTCATCTACCTAATGGACCAACTATCTAAACCAACCCAAAATCATGACCAAATAACCAGCCCTAACATTGTAGCGGTCACCTCAGACTTCTCATGGGGCACATTGGAGGTCACATATATCTCCCTAACCACAACAAACAACACTTGAGATCACTTATATCTCAGCTCGACTCGACCAATGACCTTGGAGATCGTGACTATCTCCTCAGACCATGACCACTTTCGAGACAACTTTGCCTTAGTTGTTTTGATTGCATATGCTACCTCATGAATAGTTAGCAAATTATACGCGCCCCTCACACATATTGTCAGATCGTGACCAAGTTGATCCCCAATATTTATGACATTTTCATGTTTTCCAAGAGCACTTCCTGGCCTGGATAGTTGGAACACGATGACCATTGGAGCTACAACTTTGATCGATCTAACCCAATCAACTACCACTAATAAGCTGGGGATCGATTATTTTGATTTTAGTCTTCCTCAACCATTGGAGCTATAGCTTTGATCGTTTAACCCAATCAGCTACCACTAATAAGCTGGGGACCGGTTACTTTGATTTTAGTGCTCCTTGACCTTGCCTGTGACAATTTGACCTACCTATCATGTGAAGTGGTATACACGCAATCTCAACTATTGCAGCGTTCACACTCCAACTTCACCATACCCATCCACTGCCTATCAAATCGGCACTCAATTTTGGGTTCCCTTCTCTCGATTCCCATTTTGAGGGGGAATACCTCATCCCATACCTGGGGCAACCTACACCTATTTTTGTCTTACAGTGCATCAGAACAAACCACAAGACAAAAATGGGCAAATGTAGACACCAATATCGTGTCAACCCCCCTTTGGTCCCCTTCTAAACACTTACACACCTTATTAATTTAAAATAAACTACTTATTTTAAATTAATGACCTCACCTTGGACACCTCACCCTGGACACCTCACGTTGGACACCTCACCCTAAGACCTTTTCTTACCCTATGAGTCACCCTGAGACTAGGTCCTCCAAATCCTAACTACCCATGACCATTTCTCACTCCCGAAGCAACTCTCGTGCCTCATAAACTTGTGTTTTGACCGTTCCCCAATGGCAAAGGCACTTGGCAGGTGGAGAAATGGGCAAAGAGATAAAAATAGCCTTTTTACCCATTGTTTCTCCACCGACATCGATCAACGGTCGGCCGACGTCAGCGAGATTGCCGATGTTAGTTATATAGCCTGAGCTCTAACATTGAGTTGCCCCCGCCTTCTTGTAGATCGATGTGCACACTCTGAGACCAATCATCAGAATTCAACTATCGCTCTCCTAGCTACCGAAGCTCTGCACAAGTCATTCCAGACATTGGATTGAAACACTGTACAAGGACCTCAACATTAGCCACAATAAGAATAAGCATTCTAACACCTCTGGTTCTTCATCTATTAGAGCTAAGTATTCTGTCTCATTTCAGTATTTTAGAATACATTGGTAATTAGTTTCCATTTGATATTTCTAAGAACTATTGAGAGAAACCCAACTTCTTTCGTGGAGAGGCTGAAAAGCCTTCCTCTTATTCTTACCCTCTTTTCATGCCTATCCTCTACCTTTGCCCTTCCTTAGACCTTATTCACTTTCTCGCAACCATGCACAAACTTTTAAATTTTCAAATACTCTTCTCTCGACCACAGACATAAACCTGAAACCCGTCCAAGGCCCACTACCCATACTGACATCGGCAACAAAACTGACGTCGGCATCATTCCAAATCGACCTCGGCAGACCTATCAATGTCGGTGACTGTGACAGACTGACTGCAGAGAACATGTACGTGTTATCTATTTTTCTCTTTCTTAGTCTTTCATCATTTCTTTTTCTACAACACTCTTTTCGTTAAATAGTGGACTGTCATCCCTTATGGAGCTTTACGCATCTGGGACCGAGCGCGTAGCTTGGCAGTCCACCATATCCTCCACTAACATTCTCCTTGTTTGAGTTTCTTTCTTACTACAGGTGTTTCCTCCACAGCCAAAGAGGAGTTCCCACAAAGCTTGGATATGGTGCGCACTTAATCCGGGTATCAATCAAACCCTAACCTTTAACTTTAGTTTCTTCCTTCTTCTAAATGCAATTGTAGAAAAACTTAGAGAAACACTATGTTTTGAGTGACTCTAGGTGACTGTGGTCTATTGAATGACTGAAAAAGTAAGTCCAATGCTTAAAGATAGGTCTATGGCTAGCTTATGGATAAGTTAACTCAAGCGACACTCTTAGCATCTAATTACTATTTCTAGGTGATTACATAAAGAAAGAGCACAAGCATAAAATGAAAACATTTTATTATAGAATTAAATTTAATTTTTGAGTATTGTGAAAAGGCATACATAGGGGTTGACATTAAATGGATGGAGAATTTAATCATAGCTCAAATAAGAATGAGTTTTTATATACTAAGATGTAAGACACATAGATGGATGACTCTTAAGGAAGAGGGGAGGAGAGGATATATATTTTCTATACCATACAGATAGTAGAAACAAAGAATAGTTTCATTGTTAAATGATTAATCTAAATGGGCATTCAAGTTCAGTATATTAAACATTAAGAGTTGACTCCATATTGAAAACATTTGAAGATATTAAAGAGAAGAAAAGTTAAAAGTGTTGATAACTAAATTCAAAAGGAAAAGGAATAAACTCCTTAATAATCTTTGAGATGTTAAAATAATTGTAACTCTTTGTGATCCCATAAATCATTAGATTTGGTAGACATAATCAAAATAATTTCATATATTTACTTATGTTAATCCTTAAACTTAAACTTTCATTTAAATATATAGAACATAATAACTTTGTAAATTGGTCTCATGGTATATTAAATCATATGAACTATAAAATGACATCGTCAAATCACATGAACTATAAAATGACACTGTTCTTATTTATTTATTTATTTTGTTGAGTGGATGTTTATGTGGTGCCCTACAATTGTCTTGTATCTTATCAATTAATAAACTTTAAATATTTTTAGTCAATGGTCATATTATTATTTTTTGACTACAAATTACTATTGGATATGGAAGATTTGACATTCCATTACAAATGATAACTAAAACTTTTCGTGGTTAAGAATTTAAATAATATTTAATTGTGCATAGCATAAACAAATATTAAATGGAGAAAATTTCAATAACATCTAAAATGCTATATCTAATGAAGAGATGGAAAAAGTTTACACATTGTGAAGACAATACATAGACCTTAATTCCTTTAACCAATATACCCTCTATTTATTGTAATTGGATATAATATTAAATTTGATTTGGTTCTAATGTTGATCCACTTTGGTTTTAACCAAGCATACAATTTCAACCAAGAAGAAAAATGAATACATGGCTACCATTTCATCCCATTAAAGGATAATAGAAAATTGGATCAAATTCAACTAAATCCAAAGTTTTTAGTAATATTATGTTGGTACTGACACAATGCTTGGATAACCATTGTTGTACTAGTTAGAAGTCGAAAATAATCAAAAAGTAGTAAATTTATTTTGTTAATAAAAACTAAAATTTTTTAAAGACATTTTGAACAAAATATCAAAATATTTGATAAATCATTACAACCTATTTATCAGTTCAGATCATTATACCCCAAAAAAATAAACCAATGAAGTCAACATTAACATACAATGCACTGCATAAAGAAAACATTGTTAATCAATATTGGTGACCTAATCAAACAATTCTCACAATATGAACATGCTCTTCATCATTTGTCTAGGTTTTATTTCATCCCACACTTAAAAAAAAACTGCTTCAAAAGTAATCCGACTGCTTATCAATACCATAGCATTAGTGTTTTGGCACAAATTGTTTCAAAAATAATTTAAAAAAAAACTGCTCTTCCTCCCATGCTGGAAATTTTCTCCAAAGGCACTCATGATGAAGATTATTATGTACCACCTCAGCCACGATGAGTGCCTTATAATTTCCATGAAAGAACAGGACACTTAGTATGAAGAAGATTATTATGAAGAAGATTTCCGTCCTGTAGCCACTGAGTATATCAGAGGCCATTTTGCTGACAGACAGGAAGCATGAGCCCCCAAAAAGAAGGGTTATGCATTAAAGTATTAAAAGAATTCACAGGGGCCATAATAGCTTGGGGTAAAGTCACTGGATGGGTTGTCAATCAAAACTAATTTGAAATGCTTCAATTCCAGACTTGGAAAAATAAGAAAAAATTGAATCCACATCAGGAATCCCATTGGCAAAGCCCATTTATAAGGGTTTTGAACACTTGCGTGATTATTCACAAGATACAAGCTATGGTTTCGTCCCCCACTCATCCTCTTCATATATTTTCTTGGCCCCATGTTGAATGGCAACCAAATAGCCTATGTTTTTTTGGGTACGTTGAGGCATGATTAAGGCATGTTGAATTATATTATGGAACTGCCCAAAACAGAGAGAGGATGCTTAAGCCTCATGTAAGAAATATAAATATTTTTTAAAAGTATAACTGGATTATACTAATAATTAATTATAATCTGATCTACCTCATATTCAATATCCACAATCAGGAGTACCTCATCTTCAATATCCACAGTCACTAGTGAATGAAACACAGACTTTATCCGCCTTGTCCTCTGCTCCTTCCACATACTAGAGAAGACTCAAGTTCTTGCAAATGCTTGGGCTATTGCAAGAAAGAAGCCAATAAATTCAATCCAAACAGCCTTTTATATGTGAGAGGTTTAAATTTTGAGTTCATGCCATTTGGTTCTGGTAGCTTTTTCCACGATCAATTGGAGTTCGTCCCTGAAACATATATTATCACAATCCCAAGGGCAGTATCTCTTCATGCCCTTCCAATTCCTCACCTTCCACTAGATGTGTAGGACACAAATGTTTGAAGTATGCGGTTGTTGTTTAGAACTGCTTCAGGGAGACCAGGTGGATAAATTCTGTGTGTTTCTTTCACTATAGATTACAGATATTGAAGATGACGTGGATCAGATTATGATTATTATAGAATCAACTTCTTCTTGAGATTTCTTCATTGCCAAGGATTTCTAAGTAATTTTTACAGAAAATGCACAGTTCAAGGGTTTATTGAGGGACAGAATGATGAAAAACATAGATTCCAAAATACCTCACAAACTGGTAAAGAAACATTTATATAACAATTACTTTCCGTATAAAATAAATTCTAAAATACCTCACCAAAAGGGAAAGGAAACAATTATGTTCCATAATTATAATAATTATTTATCCTACATCCCTAAGACATTATCATAGAAGAAATTGCTTGCATGCTACTGCCAAATAATCTCCATGACCTCTTAAGCAGATCATATATAACCACTTCCTTGCACTTATTATCTGGCTGTGTGAAGCAAACACAATCCCCCACCCCCAGGCGACATATACCAGTAACATATCACGACTCCGAACCAAACAAACGTAATTGAGATATACCCATACCCATCCTTGCAATCTCTTTCCATTCAAATAATAACTCACCATCTTCTTGAAGGGATTGTTCAAGCTGCCAGATAATGATAACCCTAGGACGAAATAGGTCATTGTCACGGTCGAAAACCACCCCTGTTAGAAGGACTGCCGATCGACATGCAACCAATCCATAATATATGAAATTTTCCTTTATTTCCGGTAAATCTACCAAATGATATTCCTTTTTTTTATTGTGCACGTCATATACCATAATTAAGCCCTCTGGATCTTTCATCATACAGAAAAGCATGCCTTTCCAAAATATCATATTACCAGGCCCGTCATATACCGTTTCATATCCATCTAACAAGCACACAGTTTTCCATGACTTTTCCCAGGAATGATAAATTTGTATAGCGTTTACTTTCTTTCTAATATCTTTACCCACTGCCACCACTGTATAAGTGCCTGCTTCTCTCTCACTCATAATTCCAATTGCTATAAAATCATAACTGAAAGTGGGTACCATGAAAAAAGAGAGTTCTAAGAATCCGTCGTCACCCTGGATTAAAGGATTCCATGCATACACTTTTTGTTTGCAAACGCTTTGGCTTTTCCATTTATCCCAGGTGCGTTTTTCCATTAAAATTATGCTTCCGGCTGATCCTCTGTAGTGATCTTTCACATCTTGGGAAGGAAAGGAACAAGACAAAGTGTACATAGAGATAATTGTACCTGATTTTGTGAGTAAGGAATAGTAAAGAATATATTTCGAATTAATACACAAAAGGGAATTAAAATCCGAGTGTACAAAGTATGTCACAGGGAAGTTTTTGCAGACTATACTTACAAATTTGGTGGAACAAATTAAAGAGTTCCATTCCTTGGATACACTCTTAGAACGAATAAGCGAGTCTATTGGAAGGGAAAGCAATATTTTCTCTACTAGATGCACTGGTAAATATGAATAATCTTGGCCCATTTCTTCCTTTAACAGATGCACTGGTAAATCTGAATAATCTTCGCCCATTTCTTCCTTTAACAGATGAACTGGTAAATCTGAATGATCTTCGCCCATTTCTTCCTTTAACAGATGCCCTTTTCTCATCACCTACGCTGACTGCAAACACAACTCCTGCAAAACTGTGCAATTGCAGAAACAAATAAAGGAGGGACTGGACTGTTTGTTTTTTATTTTTTTTAACTGCTATAATTAGCACATTCTAAATAAAGAACGTCTGCAAAAACAAATCAAGAGACTGTTAATTTTTTTAAAGAAAACATAATATGCTATAATTAGCACTGTGGTCGTCTGATTTTTGCCCTTTTCTCATCACCTACGCTGACTGCAAACACAACTCCTGCAAAACTGTGCAATTGCAGAAACAAATAAAGGAGGGACTGGACTGTTTGTTTTTTATTTTTTTTAACTGCTATAATTAGCACATTCTAAATAAAGAACGTCTGCAAAAGCAAATCAAGAGACTGTTAATTTTTTTAAAGAAAACATAATATGCTATAATTAGCACTGTGGTCGTCTGATTTTTGCCCTTTTCTCATCACCTACGCTGACTGCAAACACAACTCCTGCAAAACTGTGCAATTGCAGAAACAAATAAAGGAGGGACTGGACTGTTTGTTTTTTATTTTTTTTAACTGCTATAATTAGCACATTCTAAATAAAGAACGTCTGCAAAAACAAATCAAGACTGTTAATTTTTTTAAAGAAAACATAATATGCTATAATTAGCACTGTGGTCGTCTGATTTTTGCTCTATTTTGGCCATAACTGCATGCTCATATTTTCTCTATTTTCATATGCAAAGGATTTAAACTTTACCATGCATTCACAGTTCAAAGCTTGAAATTATCATAACATAATCAAGATTTAAAATATGCTAAAATTAGACATTCTACTTATTTTCATGCATGCATTCGCCATTCATTAAGCTGTATATTTAAATATACTAAACGACATATTTTTGTTAAAAAAGTATAAATTATATTTAAATATGGTGTCCACTAAATAAGACTTCGTGGCATTACAAAAACATATTTTAGCGGGATACTTATATTATGATTTTCGTGGACAATATATACTCTACTTATATTTTAAAAAATTGATATTTTTATAAGACCAATGGTTTAATATTATGACTCTTTGATATGGAATCGAGGGGGATGAAGATGAATTATTAAATTATATTATTGCATTTGTCATTTTGTTAAACAAATTGCTTCCGGATTGGCATTCACGTTGTTTGAGTTTATTGGAAATGGTTTATGAGTTTGAGAACCTTTTTTTGAAATATCACTATCATTTCATTGTTGTTTGTGAGTTATTGGACAACTCTTCAAGTGACCAAGTTTATTAAACCACCATTTAGGTCATATTAACATGTGCAGAGAATATTTCCATTCAATTGTCCAATGAAAATTGAGTAAAATAATTCTTTTTTAAGATTTGGTAAGAAAATTGTATATTAAACAACATGAAATATATTTCTTTTTAAAGTAAATTGCAGATTATAGTATATAACTAAAAGTATAGAAAAAGCAATGCACAACTAAAAATAAACCATGAACCACAATTATTATCAACACATCATCTTCAACAACTCACACTAAGATGCTCTATTAATAAAACTTTGTGCTTAATAATGTGTTTGATATGGGCATAATGTATGTAGAATGAGTAATATATAAGTCTAGAGACTTCCAAATCTGTCACCTCATAAAAGAGCCTAGATTATAATTCAAGTTTCAAGTTACAAGTAGTGTTATGCTAGCTCACACCATTACATTGGCATCATACAATGAAACACTCTACTTTTCATTTTTTATATGTATATTAATTCTTATTAATTACCTCTAGAAGTAATTTTTTTCATCTTTAAATTTTATGGGGGAGACCGTGATGGGGTTGGTGAGTGTTTTCTACATATATAACTAGTACATATCTCTAGAAGTTTCCCCAAATATGTGAGTTATGTTCAAAGGGACGTAATTTTATGTTTGGGTAAAGCTAGGTTTTCTCAAGTGAAAGAGTGTAAATTAGTAGTCGTACCTCACTCAAAAATTATTACCATTGACCCCATCTTACCTTCTATGTACGAACCGTTAAACAACAATAATCTGATATTTTTGGTGGAGGTGATGGTGGAAAATGATGTTGTATGTTTCTTCACATGGCATGGCAATTAGTTGCATAGTGAATGGACTTTTTTTTTAATGTGAGCTTAAGCAATGACAAAGTGGTGAGGAAGGAAAAAATCATACAAAACATGAAAGCGATAAAAGATTACAAGGTGACTTGGGTGTTGATGGTGAGGGGCAATGAGGTTATGGACTCGATGAGGTCCATGCATATACACGTGTAAATTTTAGTGACATATCACATCTATCAGTATTTCAGTATTTCAATACATGATTGAAATAGGTGTAAAATATCCAATCGCTCCTCCAAAAACATATAAAAATCACCACTTGTCAATTAAGATGATTTTAAAACTAATTAGACAAAAATTATGACTAATTTAACTATATAAAACCTAATTAGATGAGTCTAAAACGAATTAGACAAAAAATGGAAAAGTCTTTTTCATTAAATGAGCCCTCCTATATAATCTAATCAATCGATGCAAGATCCCATATGCAAATAGACATGGATACATGTATATATCTATGTTTCTTTCATTCTCATTCTCTATAAAACTAGTAGCGGCCATTGTATTCGTAACACTAGTGCTCATTTCTCTTTATTCGGTGAATGTAGCAATGGTAAAATTACTGATAGGATCACAAACATTGCTAATTTTGGGTAATATTTTGGACTTGGGTTCAAATCCTTAGTTGTCTCTGCATACTCTTTCCAAATGCTATGGTGGTCTAATGTATCTCAAAGTAGGCACCAACACAACTATTACAACTTCCTCTAAGGAGGTTACAATTTTCTATTTTGGTATGGTGGGATTTTCTTAAGTGAAAGAGTGTAAATAAGTAGTTATACCTCACTTGAAACCCAAGACCATTGACCTTGTCTCGCATTGTGTACATTAAGGAACAATAATATGATGTTTATTTTAATATTCATTTCAAATAATATTTTTCCATACCAATATTCCCTTAGATTTTATGTTTTTCTTACCATCAGGGATATATAGATGTTTCTAATGACATGGTTCAATTATGGCCACCTTTTCTTCTAAGGGTCCAAGTATGGCATTTATGTATGTTATTAATATTGATGTAATTGCTATGGGTGATAATATACTGACAATAAGGAAAAATGAAAACTACAAGTTAAACTTCATAACTCAATGTCTTGTCCCCACTTCAATAACATTATGATTCAAGACCATCAAAGGGGATTGTGCAAGATTGCATCAAATAAAAAAATGGATAAATATTTTTTTATTTTTTCGTTTGTTTGTTTTGACTTGATGTACAATATCAATCCAAATAGTTGATATGTTGTAGCAATATGTTCTACTTAAAATAGTAAATTTGTTAAAACCTTGTTTTATTGGATTAGGAGGATTTATTTGAGTAGGATTAGTTGATTTGATCAAATTATATTTATATTTTGAAATGGATATTTTTTTAAAAGTGCAAGATGAGGGTTGTTTGTGATGTATGCATAATTTCAATAAATATAAAGTAATAGAAATGTAGTGCTTTTTTAGATCCAAAGAATTATTTTGAACAACTATTGTTCTCCTTTTTTTATCTTTCATTACTCTGTGTATGCACTAATATTTTCATGCGTTAGGTTTATGATTGGATTACCAAAGTTGATGTAGGCTGAATTAAATTAGGAAACCATTGTCTTGCATAAGATCTAGGGCCTTATTTGTTGGAAAAGTGTGAATAATTTCTTGTAGTGAAAAGTGTTACGGATAATGAAAAAGAAGTTCTGCAAGTGTAGAGAGATATTATGAGAAATTGGTTGTAGTGTTGGCAAGTTCTGAAACATAAACTTGAAATTGAGTAATAATGGAATTTAGATGGGGTATTTTTAGAAGGGGTGCAAGAGCAAGAACACCTATAACTATTGACTTATCATAAATTATGAGAGGTGTTCAATCAGGACTATCTACAATAAAGACAACCCAAAGAAGGGGAGTTCATATTGAGGATGTAAGTGATGATGAAGGAGAGAGAGAGCCCAAGGAACTCAAGAAAATAAAGAAAAAGTAGGATATGTAACTAAGATAAGATTTCTTAGAGCCATGGAAAATTTTAGAATAATGGGAGCTTGAATGTTTAAGAGCTCATACTCTTGTTTAAGATGGAGCAAGAGTACAATTTTAGTCCAAAGAGAGAGAACAAACCCAAACGGGACACATTTTAGTATAATAGGAGCTTGAATGTTTAAGATCTCATGAATTTGATTACAAAGATGGAGAAATATTTTAATTAAGAGTTAATGGAGGATTACAAGAAATTGAAGTTTTCTTGCACAAGGTTAAAGAGCAATGCATTAGTATAGTGGGATTATATACAAATAAAGAGGGAAAGAAGAGAAAAACAAAAAAATAAGCCTTGTGACATAATGGTGACCAAATTGAAGGCTAAATTCTTACCTTCAAATTATCACATGAGTTTATTCAGAAAGTTATAAATTTTAAGACAAAAGGAAGTAGGTGTGAATGAGTATATTAAGGATTTTTAAAAACTCACTACAAGGGATGGATGCATGGAGGATGACCCAAAAAAGGTAGAAAACTATACGAATGGACTTTATTTTAATATCCAAGATGAAATTTGTTTTATGAACTTTAGAATCATAGAGAAAGTCTACTAATGTACATTGAAAGTAGAGGATAAGTTGTCATGAAAGAAACCTGTGAAATTCATATGTAGAGGAATATGGTTGAGAGGAAGAGAAAATAACTTTGAAGTAAAAGAATAAAAGATTGTTGAAAGATAAAAACAAACCCATGATGAGGGATTTAATAGTTCCCAGACCCAAAATTTTAATATAAGAGGAAAATGAGGTTATGCACCTTAACGAATAGGATTCTATGGTGGAGGAGAAGGGTTCATATGGAATTTTTTTAAGTGCAATAGGTATGTTGGTCATAGGTCATTTGAGTGCCTATAAAAAAACTAAATCAGTGGCCAAAGGATTGAAGAAAAAATCCATATAGCCCAAGGGGATGAACAAATTATTGGGTCACTAGAGCACACTATAGGACCAGAGCAACAAAAAGCCCTTTTGATGAAAATAGTGTGCTTGAAATTAGAAAAAGAGACAAATGAACCACTAAAATGGAATAATCTCTTTAGGATAATCTATAAATCTAGAGGTAAGTGACATTTAAATTAATTATTGATGGATGTAGCACAAATAACTTAATGTTTAAGGAAATGGTTGAGAAATTTGTATACCCAACCCCTTATTAATTTTATTGGTTTTTCAAAGGACAAGAAGTTTTAGTTAATGAACAATGTGTGCTGAAATTTAAAATTGGATCATATAAAGATGAATTTATGTGAGATGTTATGCCAATGGATGTTTATCATGTTTTGTTAGGTAGGCCATGGACGTTTGATAAGATATGTTAAGATATATTCTAACCAAGATCGAATAAGAACCAAAACATAGCTCACATATGATAGAGGTGAGAAGAGAACTAAAATAGAAACAACTAAGATTGATCATAGATGCAACATTTTTGTGTTTGCATAAAACTCAATGTCTCAATAGTACAATAATCTATCTCAACCATTATAAAAATATAAAGGATAAGAAGAGTATTTATTAAAAATTTAAGGAATTACATATATTTTCCTATTGGAGACACTAAATATGGCATCTAATAATGGTGGAACATGTGGCTAGGTAAGCATTAAATTCACTATTGGACATGTGTGTAATATAGCTACACATTAACTACCTGAGTAGAAAATTGAAAAACCCTGAGTTAACTTAACTAATGACACACAATAAATATTTTTACCAACACCTATCCCCACCTTCCCTAACCCCCCTTAAGTGCAAGTTATGGAGGTATAAGGAAAAAAGCAATATTCTTAAAATCCTCAAAAAATAGTTCCCACCAATAAGGCCTGATGAGGTACCTATGTACAAATATCAAGAAAATAAAATGATCTAAAGAAACTAGGTAGTAAGGACATGAGGAGATATTGTAAACCCATCCCCCCTTAATGCTAAATTAAGTAGAATATGGTGATAGCAATGAATTTGTCTTATGATATGATGATGAGTATTAAAAATGGTGATGCTCCATACTAGTGGTGAGCTTCACAAGTATGCAAGATGAGTTGATCCACAATCAAATAATTTCGTACAAAATAGAGGTAAACACCTGATGAAAAATTCATGATATCTACATGAGTGGTATGAACCCACTACTAAAAAAATTGAAATACTATGATAATTTTTAAATAATTAAAAAAGGATACCCATGGGTAATTATTAATCTAGATAGATGATGGAGATACCATATGTTTCTCACAACATGAATTTGGTCATAATGTTAAGAAAAGTGTCAAAAATATAGAAGAGTATACCAAATAATGCCATTGAAAGATGATACATATTAAAATCTCGTATGTATTTCAATAAACAAACTACCAAATAAAATAACATGTAGATGCGAGTAAAGAAAATCCATTACTGTACTAAAACAAAGAAAGCACAAATGCACACAAAGTTTCTTATTAGAAGAAAATAATATCTCCTATGATTTGGAAAAAGGCATTTAGAAAAAAGGTCTCAATTGTCCTAAAAGAAGTGACACTATCAAGGTAAATTAACCGCTAACTACTCAAGATGGTTAATACACTCACAAAAAAAAAAAAAAAATCCTGCACAAGAGGCCCAAAATCCACCACTTCAAACACATATAAATACATTGATGTTTGAAATTCCAACCATCAAAAAGAATAATGACCATGTCAAAGTGTCAAATAATAAAAATAATGAGATTATTATCTATATATGAGGCCAAAAATACACTACTAGAACAACATGTTCAAAAATATATGGAATGAATGAATCATCTACATGAGTGACCCAAAATCCACTACTTGAACAACATGTTAAAAAATACAATAGTCTTTCTAGAAAAATTCCATGTAAAAAGAGAATATAAATTTTATCAACAAGGTCTCAATAAGGAGGCCATTTTAGGTACCCTTCACAATGCGAGGTAAAAAATAAAGTGCATTTCTAGAGCCAATGACTCACAAAATAAAGGAGATTCGTAAAAAAATAGCAAAGTTTATTGTGGGGGACCTATTACAACAATCCCCACCCTATAATTTTTGATAAAATGATATCCATAAGAATGTGTTAAAAGTCACGATAAAGATGTCATTGCATTTCCCAAATGAGATAAAAATTACCTCAAAATGTCCCTTCAAGACAAAAATCACACCCTCCAAATGCAATAAAAGTGCCACACATGAAATAAACCAATGAAAAATGCATAACCAACAAACATAATTCAAATCCATAGCTAATAGATTATCATGAATTACTTAAAAAACATAAAATTTGGTCCTCAAAACATGATACATGAGCTAAAATGGTTGTTTTATTTCCTATTGGGTAATTTTTACCCCTAATTTTTTAAAGATTGACACGAAATATTATTTACATGGCTTAACAAATGAGATGCTACATAAAAAAATTCTTTTCAAAATTGCCTATTTTTTTTTCATAAGCTACGAAGCTAGCCTTCAAAGGCTTCAATGTTAAGATATAGTCTAATTATTATTGAATATGAACCGAAACATAGCTCACACATGATAGAGGTGAGTAGAGGAGAACTAAAATTAAAACTAACAAGATTTCTCAAATATTCATCATCTATGTGTCTGAATAAAACTCAATGTGTCAATAATAAAATAATGTATCTCAACCATAATAAAATACAAAAGAGATGAAGAGTATTTATAGCAAAGTCAAGGACTTATAACTTTTATTCTTATTGGTGACACTAAATGTGGCATCTAATATTGGTAGAACATGTGGGTAGGTAAGTATTAAATGCACCCTTGGACATGTGCACACTCTAACTACACACTAACTAGCCTTAGTAGAAAATCCAACTACCTAATTTAACTTAATAAAAGGTGTATAATAAATATTTGGACCAACAGAAAAGCCATACATGATGGTAGGGAAACCACATATACTCATGTGAAGGATTGGAAGAGATTCACATTAAGCCCATTAAAATATAAGGGATAATAGTTGGACAACCATCCAAAAGTTATGTTAGTATCTAGAAACAAGTTCATAATAAAGAAAATGAATGTAGTGGCATGTTTTTCCTTCATTTCCACACTTGTGCAAGTGAACGAAAACACCAAGGTGAGTTATCTTCATACTGAAATTCATAATTCGTTAGAGGAATATGTGGACATAATGTCTAATGATATTCCAAATGGATTATCACTAGTAATACAAATTAGTCACCACATGGACTTAATGCCTGAATTTTTTTTTCCAAATAAGGAAACTTATAGGTTAAAACCTCAATAAAATGAAAAGATAAAGAGACAAGTGTAAGCATTGTCACAAACTAGACTAATCCATGAAAGTTTTAGCCCATGTCCAATCCCAATTATGTTAAAAATAAATAAAGGTGGAGAATAGATAATGTGTATGTATTTGATGGCAATGAATAAGATCACAATAAATTATAGGTTCCCACTATCAAGGATGGATGATCTAATGTACTATCTATGTGGAAACAAATATTTTATTAAAATGGATTTGAAGAGTGGGTATCACAAAATCAAGATAAAAAAGGTGATAAGTGTAAAATAATAGTTAAAATAAATGATGGGTTGTATGAATGGTAGGTTATGAAATTTGGTTTATTTAATGCCCTAAGTACATTTATGAGGCTCATGTGGTGCTAAAACCTTTCATCAGCAAGTTTTTGATTGTGCGTTTGGATGATAGTTTAGTTTTAAATAATTATAAATAATATCACTTGATTCATTTAAGGCTTGTGTTAAGTTTATTGAAAGAAGAAAATTTATTAAACTTTACCAACTACAACTTCATGAAATAGGAGATTGTTAATTTTGTATTTTTAATTTCAAAAGATGGGTTAAAATGGGCCTAGAAAAAGTAAAAGTAATATTCGATTAACCTTATCCAAGGACTATTTTTATCGATGAGCTTTCATATGTTGGATATTTTTTATAAGAAATTTATTATAAATTTCACTAGTATTTGTGCACCCATCACAAAGACAATGAAAGGGAACAAGAAAAAGTTCTAATGGATAATTTCAGTAGAAGAGAGTTTTCAAGTGTTGAAAAGAAATGTGACATAATAACATGTGCTCATTTTGCCTATTTTTAAAAGGCATTTCAAGTTGTCTATGATGCAATCATGGCAATGATAGGTGAAATACTCAACCAAGAAGGTAAGCCCATTATTTATTTCAGTGAAAATTTAAATGAAATAAAGAGAATATTTTTTTAATGATAAAAAATTCTATAAAATAGTATAATCTATAAAGCAATGGTGGCATTATTTATTACCTAAAGAATTTGTTTTGTTCACTAATAATTAGGTGTTTTAGTATATAAATAGCTAAGGTTAATTGAATCAAAATAACTATAAATGGGTATAATTCCTTTAGAGTTACACATTTTTTTAAACATAGGAGTGGAAAATCTAACAGTGGTAAATACCTTGAGTATGCAATCACTTATGTTAAATGAGATCCAAGTGTAAGTATTATGGTTTGACTCAATCATATGATTATATGAATATGATTTATATTTTAGGGAAGTGTGGGAAACATGTAAGATCCCAAAAAGTTTTGATAGAACTCCATGGATAGAATTTATGATTAATATGGTCGATTATTCAATGGGGAAGAAGTTTTTCATACTTCAAGGTTCAATGAGGGAGAATATTTTGAAATAGAAACATTACGGTGGTCAAGATAGTCACTTTGTGTATGACAAGACCTTGTAGCTGAGTGACACATAATATTGGTGACAAATGTGAATACAATTCTAGAAATATGCAAAATATATTAGGATGTAAAGGGGGAAATGAGAACAATAGATATGGTTAGCCATTACCAACTACACATAAACCATGGGATGCTATGAGCATGGATTTTGTGCTCATTTTACCAAAAACTTAGGGAGATAATGAATCCATTTTTTTTAAATATATATTATCAAAAGTGGCACACTTTATAACATGTAATAAGAATAATAATGCCACAAATATTAAAATTTATTATTTTCAATAATTTGTAAGACTACATGGGTTTCATATTAACATTATGTGAGATAGAGATACCAAGTTTGTAAGAAATGTTTGGAGGGCACTATGGAATAAAATGAGAATAATACTAGGTTATAGTTTACCGCATCACCCTCAAACAAATGGGAAATAAGAGGTTATAAACTAGTTCTTGGAAATTCTCTGATATGCATAGTTAGTGATAAACCCAAACAATGAGATATGGTCTTAACACAAGATGAATTTGCTTATAATGAATATGTTAATAGAAGTAAAGTTATGACCTAATTTCAAATTATATATGGGAGAAACCTTGAAATATTTTATAAGTTAAGGAGAAAACTTGAAATGCCTAGCATTTTTGAAGGTGAGGTGTATGCGTAAGCCATGCTTGATGTACACATGGAGGTAAACAGAGGGTTGGAAGAAATTGGGTGCAAATATAAATAGCATGTTGATTAGAAGCACAACCTAGATAATTTTTTTGGATTTAAAGACTTGGTGTTAGCACATTTATGCAAGGAGAAGTTTAAAAAAGGTGAATACAACAAGCTTAAAATGAAGAATATTAAGACTTGTAATATTTTATGCAAGCTCTTAGCAAATGCATATGAAATATTTTGCCTGAAGGGGTAGGTATTTCAAATATCTTTAATATTTTAGATCTATAAATGTGTTTTGAGGGTCACACAAGTAATGCTAAGTTGATTGAAGACTCTTTATCCATTTATTGGAAAGTATAAATTCTAGAGAAATTGAAATAAAAAATGGAATCCATTGTGGACATCAAAATCAGTAAAAACACAAGAAATAAATATTATTATGAGTATTTGAAAAAATAGAAAGGACACATAACATAGGATGTAAGAGCTCATACTTTATTTACCTTATGTTTCTGATGTAAGATCATCCAAGGGGATTGTGTAATCTTGCATCACTAAAAAATGGATAATATTTAATTTTGTTGTCTTTTTGTTTTGTCTTGATGTACAACTATCAGTGCAAATAGTTGAGAGGTTGTAGGAGTGTGTTCTAATTAAAATAGTAAAATTTTCAAAAACTTATTTTAGTGGATTAATAGGATGTATATGAGTAGGATTAATTGATTTTATCAAATTAGATTTCTAGTTTGAAAAGTAGACTATTGTAGAAGTGCAAGTTGAGGGGTCGATTTGATGTGTTTATAATTTAAATAAATATAAAGGAACGGAAATTTAATCCTCTTTTGGATCAAAAGACTTATATTGAAAAAATGATGTTCATTTTTTCTTGATGTTGTATATTTTTTTCTCCATGTATACCTTCAGATTCTACATGCATTACTTTTTTGAATTTAACATAACTACTGTAGATTGAATTAAAGTAGGTAAGTATTGCCCTGCATTACATTGTATAATTTAATCAAGCCATACATTGTACATGGAGATGTCACAATAAAATCAACTCTCATGCCATCCTACTCTACCCTTGACAATAAAAATTGATCAATTCAATATGTCACCACCATGCAAGGTGTGGATCCATTTTAATGAGTGCAAGTCATGTAAATCCAACAATGTCCATAAATCCAAGTCTGGTGTATGATATGGGTCATTTGGTGTATAATATCACTTGACATCTTTCACCACTTTCACATTATGTAGGTATTTCTATTTCCCCACCACCTCACCATTTCTCAAATTTAGCATGGAAAAAAATGTATTCTCCCTCCATAGCGCATCACCATGCCATATGAAGGAACAACCAACCTCATTTTCTAGCATCACCTCCACCAAAAGTATAATATTATTTCTACTTACTGTTTCATGTAAAAAAGGTGAGATGGGGTTATTAGTCATGGGTTTTGAGTGTGGTATGAATATTGATTTATACTCTTTCAATTTATAAAATTGAGCATTACCAAAACTATAAAATTACACCCGTTCTAGTGTAACTTTCACCTTTGAATCAACTATCAATTTATGCCAGAGGCATTTTCATTTTGAAGCAGTCATAATATATTTGTCTAAAAAATTGAAATAATCATTTTTCAACATAACTGCACAATAATTTCATAAATTAGGATGAACATGACAATAATGTTTTAACAACTTTTAGTAGAAAGAGGAGTTGGGATGGAGATACTAGTGTGGATGGACAAGTAACATCATCCTAACATAGTTGTTTGAAAGGAGAGTCGATCCGCATATCCTATCACATTACAACACGGGTCATCTAATAATGTGGACATTAATAGTGACATATTTGGAATTAAATTCAAGTTATATCTATCTTTATTCTTGAGAATGGGAAATTGAGAACAATGCATTTTAAAAAATAACAAAACATACAAAACTTGAAAAAAAATTAATAAACATGAGGTGTATCCTAAAATGGTAGAAGGGCACAAAGTCTCATGTCATGACCATGTACATAAAAACCTAAATATAACCTAAATATATTGAATTTAAGAGATACATATCATATCAAACATAATAACAATTATAATATAGAAATACATCATCCCTCATTAGAATTGATACAGATAGAGAAACAAAGAAGCGAAATTAAGTTAAAATAATACACTTTTTCTTTTTATTTCATGTTGTTATAAACTACTGAGGTTTAATAAATTAGTAGTTAAATCTAAATTAATCAAATTAAAAAAATCAATTAATTTGTGGCAAAAGTTAATATGTGAGAGCAAAGTTAGGTTAGTAAACAAACTCTTAAAATTAAATATTTAAGGCTTCCATAGTCTATATTAGGGTCAATACATTTTTTTAGTATCAATGACTTATTAGGGACATAAATGGTATACAATATCAAAGAAAACACACCATGTAAATGAAATGATGATTCACTCAAGCAATCAAGTGTGATGAAATTTATTGAGCTACCATAAATTTTGATGCTGCAGCAAATGCCCTCTAAATGCTTTGTTTCTCTAAAATGTTTCAATAATAATTGTTATATGCTCTTTAATTTTTCATATAGATTCTTGGATATATATTCTCTATATGTTTTCTTTGACGACATGCTTTTTATAAATACATTAATGTACTTTTGTACTTATAGACCTCTTGAAATCAAATTATTACCCTAATAGCATGTAAAATCACATCAAATAGGTGAAAAATCAAACAAAATGGGAACATTAACCATTAGTGAACCCATGGGGAAAAAATTGACACAACCCTATATAAACATACAATATATGTTTCTAGGGAACCCATGAGAAATAAAGGAAAACAAATAAAAGAGAGAGAGAAAGGGGGAACAAGAAAGGGAGGGTTATAAAACAACAAAAAAATGTGCCAATAAGGCCTAATTTGGACCAAAAATAAAACCATGTAGGTGCCTTAAAATAAATAAGTATTATAACTAATAATACATTTGTTAGACATAGCACCAAATATGATTAGACAAAGCGCCCTATATGGAAAACCTTGATTGTAAAAGTTATCATAACTGAAAAATACATAGAAATTATTCCATTCTATTGTTCACAAATGGAATTATTAAGAAGATACACACCAATGAAACATACAAGAATTTTTTCAATCCTCACAAAATCTATATTTTATACAATGTTTTTATTTTCTCAACATAAGAGGGAAATTATGATATATTAATTATCATAGGAATTAAAACAAGTTATACAACACCCATGTCTTAAAAATAAAAATATGCATGTGAATATGGAAAGTGACTATGAAGAACTTATCAATTATTTATAACAACATACAATGTGTATAGATGGTGCTTGCTTATGTAATAAAAGAGAAAGAATGGTTTGTAGGTAAGATGTTAAAACATTGAATTTTAAAAAAAGTAAACAAAATATGTGTGGAAGAACTAAAAATTGGTTATTACTACTTATTATATAATTCACCATGGCCATTGAATCTTGGGAGAAGGAAATTATATCAAAACTTAGAGACACAAAATATAGCACTAAATATGAATAATGGAATTTTAGGTGATAAAAAATGAGCACTTGAAATAATTATGACACATTATCATCAAGGTGAAAATGCCTTGCCATTATACATGATAGTTAAAGGAACAACATGAATAGGAAAATCACATGTAATTGATGCCACTTATTTAGCTCTTTAGGATGCAACATTATGAGAGTGTTCTCCACTTATACTACTTGAACCAATTAGAGTTGAAAAAATAAATATTTGTGCATCAATCATCCATTAAAAAAATTGAATTCCAATCAAATATTTTACAAAATTAGAAGGATTAAGACTTAAAATTTCCAAGAATACATCAATTATATAAAATAAATATTTATTGATGAAATGAATTTCACTATACAAAATTTGCTACAAAACATAGAAACTCAAATTCATCAAGCATTTCCTGAAAATTCAAACATGAAGTTTGGAGGTGTAGTTATGATTTTATTGGGAGATTTGGCACAAATTTGTCCTATTAGTGATAGACCACCACATGATAATAATAGTCATGCAAAAATTTGTAGAATTAAGTCAATATGTTTGTCACAAGAAGGAGAGAGTGAAGACCAACAAAGGTCTCATTAGCTTCTCAAGAATAAGACTTGTGAGTTAGACAAATGATGATTATAATTTATTTAGGACCAAAATCAATGTCAGATTAGATATAGCCAATAATGAATAATTTGGATATAATAGTCATTTGTTTACTATAAATGATAATATGAATAATCAAAATATAATAATATTTCATTCAATTAAACAACCTATTGCATGTTGCTTTATATTAGGGGTTGAAATGATGAACTTGAAGTAAAATTATTATTTTTTAGGGATACAAGGGTCATCTTAACCTCCATTATTTGGATAATATCAATTATTATAAATGGATATCTATGGTATATTCATATTTTAATATACAAATTTTGGAGTGCCTGAACATAACCACTAACATATGTTATGGTCAAAGTTAACAGTTATTATAAAATAACATATGACTATAAAACTCAACAAATAATTATAATTACACCAATATAGAGGGGACACACACATGAACTACATTTATGTTTGTATTCGACATTAATAATAAAAAATTAGACATTTTGACTTTTTAAAAGGCTACAATTGATAAGGACAAAAACAAAGAACATTGCTAAACTTTGTGGCTCTATCTTGTGTAAATTCATTAGAAGGATTAAGATTATTTAATCTATTTACATATGACTGCTATGAAATGATGAAAATATGAATACAAATTTCCAAATGGAAAGTCTAGGAAGATAGATTGAATTCCCTAAAAGAGAATTTTTTATTAGATAGGTCTAAAAATGCTTTCGAAACTAGAAATATGAACTAGACACAAGGGTTTTGAAAGAAGGTCCTCCAACCTAAATGAATAAAAAGAGAAGATATTATTAATTAAAAAACAACAATAGAAGAGGGGAAAAAGAGGTAGATCAATGTGTTTTTATAGGCTCCATAAACCTACACACAAGAAATAAAAAGCCTAGTTAACTTGTTATAGCTAAGCAGAAAGGATAGGCAATGAATCTTGCCAATAGAGTAATTCAAACTATTATCAACCCCATGATTTTTTAAAACATCTAAAAAATCATCTGATACATTAACAAAGAGATATTTAAATTGAGAAAGAGTAGTCAAATTACCTAATTGGGGTTCTTCCCCAATGGATTATTATTGTTAAATTTTCCTTATTTTAGTGTTCTATGTGTGATTTTTACATCCTATTTTAGAGTTTCTTTGGTTTTGTTGGTTTGTCCTAGAGATATTTTGTGGCACTTAGCTTCTTCAACCACATCTTATTTCTTCACTCTATTTCTAATTTTCCTATAGCTGAAAGTTGAAGCTAAAGTTTTTATATTGACTTTAGGTATGGGGGAAGCTATCCTAGGTGCTTTATCATCTAGTTATTCAATATTTTTGTCCTTCATATAGGGTTAAATGTCTACTAGGGGTGATCTTATTGGGAAGATTGGTTCCCTTTCTATAATATTTTTTCATACTTAGGGGGACTTGATGGGTAGTTTTATGTGTAACAAGGGAGAAAAACATGGGATTCGAGATTAATATTTTTTTAGGACCCTTTTTTTCTTCTATATTTTTTAAAATCTTCTTCAGAAATGACTTCATCCCTAGCTAGTTTTTTGACCATCTCAACTTTGGATTTATCTTTCTCATTGGTTCTCTTTGTTTCATTTTGTGGATAGATTGGTGTATTATGAACAAACTTATGATGGGTAGGGTAGATGTTTGTTTTTAATTCATACACTATTTATTTATAATAAGTGTTGTGCCTTGATTGTAATTCAATAATTTTTGGAAGGGTAATTTTTGAAGAGATGTAAGCACATAACCTGGTAGCTAAATTTTTGCCTTGACCTAGTGATAAGATCAAGATTAATTAGTAGGACTATGGATTTAGCCACACCAAGGATGATTTATTCCTCCAAAAATTCCATAGGGAGGCTAAGTAAGTTAAACCACATTAGAATTTTGATGAAAATTTCTCCATTTAGATTTATTCCTAGTTTCTATTTTCTTAAGTAGAGATTCAACTTCCCAAGATACCATAGACCCTAAGTAAGATATTTGGTGTAATATTCTAAAATGGATAATGTGTCAAGGAAAAAATCCTTTCACATGGATGAAATCTCCATATGCCCTTTGGGATTCCACTTTCAGTCGGCCCATTCCCTAAATGAGTTGATATTTGGCTTGTTTCCTTGAAATTTGCCTACTAGAGATAGGTCTAACTTCTTGTTAGCTCTATCAAGTAAAGAATTAGGTATTTTGAGGCATACCTTGTTGCTAATGAATGTGAATTCCAAAGTTGAGGTGGAACCTTTCTAAAAATTTGCCTTTTACCAATCAGTCTTTATGTCCATGATTTTATATCAAGTCAATGAGGATCCTTTGTTTTATCCTCTAGATTGCTCATAAATGCATGTGGAGCTTCTAAAATCTGACTTGTTGCTTGATGTGTAAGCAGTTTCTTCATGATATATATATATATATATATATATATATATATATGTATGTATGTATGTATGTATGTATGTATGTATGTATGTATGTATATAAGTATAGATACGTACACACACACACACACATATACATACATACATACATACATACATACATACATACATACATATATATATATATATATATATGTATGTATGTATATGCATGTATGTATGTATATAAGTATAGATACGAACACACACACACACACACACACACACACACACACACACACACACACACACACACACACACACACACACACACACACACACACACACACACACACACACACACACACACACACACATAGAGGATTTGGTAGGAAATTAGTGCTATGGTGCTTACCATAGGGTTCCTTCCCAGGCTCTAAATTTAAAATTTTTCACATTCTGAGTGTTGCTTCTACTCTCGAAAATTTTTACGTTATGAAATATTAAAAAACTTAGTGTAACTATTAATATTTTATTTATATGAATATGAAATTGTTCATTATTTCACATTTTATGTGATGTGCATGGTGCATTTTGATGAATATTAAATTAATCTTTATTTTCATTTTCTCTTATGTATATTACAATTCTTGATGATTTTAAAATCTTTTGTTTATTGTTATTTATTTTTATACATATTACACATTTTTTTATGAAATGATTCATAGTATCTGTTAATTAAAATGCAATAGTCATAGATGTTACTAGTATACATATTGTCACATCCCTATTTCTATCTAAGCTTAATACTCTTTTGATCCATGGATTTTCATGGTTATTATTTTATTAACTGCTATTTGATTAAGATTTATTTCATATGCTCATTATGAGATAATTATATGTTATTTAATTTACATGATTTATTAGCTATGGGTTAGATATACATTCATATTTTCTACATGACGAT
>JARHVA010002661.1:1952500-2042500 GCA_037957365.1 Torreya grandis
TCTTTATGTTGTACCATTAGAGTCATATGATGTGATCCTAGGATTCAATTGTCTTATGAATCATAAAGCTAAGTTTCACTGCTATCTAAAGAAGTTTGAGTTTCAAGATGATTTTGGAAATAAGACACAACTTCAAGGTGAGAAAAGAGAGTTAAAGCTTAGGTAGATTTATATAATTCAAATCAACAAAGCTTAGAGGAAGGGATGCCAAGATTTTATTGTTAATATAAATGAGATGGAGGAATATAAGGAACCGCCCATCAATGTTATCCTTTTTAAAGAAACTTTTAGGATGTGTTTTTAGAGGAATTACCTAGATTTCCATCTAAATGTGAGTTTGATTTCTTGATTGATATCATACTTGGGTTAAAATTATAGTCTAAATTACTATATAAATTGAATACCACCAATTTATTGGCCTGGATTATAACAAGAACAATGAATAAATTACATTGTTAATAAAATATTTGATAATAATATAAAATTATATTAAGTTGTGATAATCTTTATAAAGTGAGGTGAAGCTTAAAAAGCTTTACAGGTGGTTACAGGGAGAAAACTATTTTCCCCATGTAACAGACTTTATTTACTAACAAGAAAACTAATTAAAATATTAAAAATAATTTTAGATCATAAAAATAATCTAATAAACTATGCCTTGATCAAAAGGGTATAACATATGAATGAACTAGAGTAATGACTCTAAAGTCATCAAAGGTTATTTGTTGCAATTGCAATTTGTGTACTATACATCTTGGTACTAAACAAAAATGAAGCCACTCCATACTAAATTCTACCCCTATGAGTTATGGGATAAAATTCTTATGAACATGATCAAGTACTACTTAACCCATGTGATCATGATACTATAATTTAGTAGAAAATGATCAAGGTGTGTCTAACTACATCAACCCACATAATGTCCCACATAGGAACTCATCCAAGTGACAACTTGTACTCTGTATGGAACATCTTCCTGATGCCCAACAAATGTAGAAAACATTTTCTCAACACTACTTATGCTAAAAACCCTATCAACTCATACTATCACTGATGATTGATTGAAGTCCAACCAATGTCTAAATATTATCCCCTTATCAGGTGAGAGGTGAGAAGCAATGCATCAAAAAAAACAAAAAAAAATAACTCTATCCACTCCAGGCCATGAATATAAGATATAGAAATCCAAAAATATAAGTAAAATCAAGAACAAAATCCAAAATTTTCCCTTCAAACATTGAACCCAAACTTTGAGAAAATAGCTAACTAGAGAAGGGAATAGTCCTCCAACCTCCAAGGGATCCTCCAACCTCTAGTTTTTATTAGATGGTGTGAATAAAAAATATCCTAAGACTTGTAATGTATGGTGTTATCTCTGAGAGCACAAGCATGTAGTGATATTGTGAAAATTTTCATTTCAAAGGTGTTAGTTTCAACCAAAAATTTATTTTATACATTACTTTCATTAAATTTATTGTAAAAATCATATAAGGATAGTTTGAATTACAATATTAATCATTAAAATGTGTTTGAAACATCCAAAAACCTATAAATCTATTGGTCACACAACTACCTTCAAACATAATAATGATTTATCAAAAAAGGAGTCATAGTACAAGTCACTCAATGATGAATGCAATAAAATTATAACCAAAAATTTGAGAAAAATTTAAACTTTGGAGGTTTCAAATCTCACCTACCCACTTTCATGTGACTAAAATTTTTATTCTATCCTCCTTACCATCAATTTTTTTGGAAATATGAATAGAGAATATGCTATTTAACCCTAATTTATATAATTTGTAATATATATTTATGGAACACCATTTCTTCATCTGGAAGCCAAACAATTTGGGTGAGGCCATACAAATACAAATATTTTCTATAATAGTTTATGAATCTATATGCTCAATGATTTTTTTAAGGAGAATATCAATGCGTACAATATGTTGTTACTGTAATAAAAGATCTTGGATGTACCACTCAAGTTTCGTGCATTAAAAGAATAGACTCAATTTTAATTTTATGAGATATTAGGCCATACAAGTATAAGGAGAGGCCATACACTTCATAAACCAATATTCTTCAGAGATTGGATTGTACCAATTTTTTTGGAGGTTTCCATTAAGATAAAATAATAATTAAAAAAATCAGAGAGGAATTTTACCAATAATTTCCAAGAAAGTTTTTCATGTGCAAGTCTTCATGCCTCCTTAATTTTAATTATTGTGCCATTAAGCATGCTTTGATATCACTGTTGGCCTAGATTACAACAATAATAATGAATAAATTACATTATTAATAAAATATTTGAAAATAATATTAAATTGTATTTAGTCAGGATAATTTTTACAAAGTGAGGTGAAGCTTAAAGAACTTCTTGGGTGGTTACAGGGGAAAACTAATTTTCCCATATAATTGACTTTATTTACTAATAAAAACTAGCTAACATATTGAAAATAACCTTGGATCATAAAATAATCCAACATGAATTGGTTGAGTTAAATGCTCAACTTTATGAGTTGTCAAAATGGCTAGTTCGACCAAGTGTGTCACCATTGGGTACACCAATTGTCTTCATCAAGAAGGATGGTACTCTTCACTTGTGTATTGATTACATGATGTTGAATAAGGAAATAATCAATAATATATATCCACTACCTCGTATTGATGATCTCTTTAATCAGATGTGAGGGGAAATGGTATTTTTTAAGATCAATCTTAGAGCAAGGTATCATCAAATAAGAATCTATGATGAGGATATTCCAAAAATAGTGATCAGAACTCGATATGGGAACTACAAGTTCATAGTATTACCTTTTGGGTTGACAAAGGCTTTTGCAGAATTTATGAATCTTATGAATAATTTGTTCAGATATTATTTAGATCATATTGTATTGGTATTTCTAGATGACATCCTTATATATTCCAAGGATGAGAAAGAGCATCTTCAAAATATGGAACACATTTTGTAGAGTTTACTCTAGAGTCAAAAGTCTACATTTTATTTTATACTTTGGGATACACATATATATTATTCATCTAAGTATATAGGTGGCTAAATAACATTTTTGGTCATATTAATTTATGGGGTCAAAGAAATCTCTTTTTGTTAAAGCCTTGGAAAATATTTAAGACTCTAACACCAACAAAAGGTATCCACTTGTCACTTTAGTGCTCTTTCAAGATAAGTGAATATCAAAAAGCCTCTATCAGGCATGAGGCTACCACATGGATAAACAATAGTTCTTTTTGAAGTCAAAGGGTCAATGGCAAATCAATGGTACAGATCATGGAAACAAATCTAATAGTGAATGCTAAGCCTTGAAGTAGTCTCATTTTATTAAAGCCTTAGAGAAAATCTTCAAGAATCAAATGAATGCAGAAAATGCCACTTGTCACTTTAGTATGCTTCTAAAGGAAAGTGAGTATCAAAAATCTTTTGTTAAGCACGAAGCTTCCATGTGTCAACACAATAGGTCCCAAAGCCCAAAAGGGCCAAGAAAGATAAAGAGTTTGTATAACAAAGGGGAAGGAAGAGTCAAATAGTTAATAGTCATGGAAGCCTCCACATGCCTATGCTTTGAGAGAGTTTAGGTTAAAGACAAATAGGAGCAAAAATTAAAATAAAATGAAAGAGATAGTTAGTAGAGATGATTTAATTAAGATCTAATTTGTTTAGTTACAATGGCATGTAGGTTTCAGATACATAATTTGTGGACATGCAGTTAGAGTCGGAGTGAGTCATAGTGACCCACGATGGATATTTTGGGTTATAAGTATCAAATCAAAGGATCAAAATAAAAATGGGGGAGATTAATAGAGATTCATCTATATTAATGGAGAGTTTAGGAGCTAATTTTTGAAGCATTAACAGGTGCCTCTCCTGAGGGATCAAATATTATATTCTATGCATTTTGCCTTATGTATTGTGTTCTCCTATCAAAATATGAAGAGAGAGTGATGTTCTATACAAATGTAGTTTGTTTCTAATTTTTGATTTTTGTTTTCTATTATGAGACTTTTTTTAGCTTTTCATAAACACTAAGATTTTTAATCATGCTATATGCTCTTTAATTCTATCAGAGAATGTTGTTAAATCTAATACTATGTTGTTGGGATAAATGATGATTCAGGTTATATTTTTTGTTATGAGCCTTTTATTAGTCTATAATCTATGATAAAATTATTGATCATGATTTATACTCTTTAATATTTTTAATGAATTATATTATTACTAGTTATTGTGTTGTTTGTTAGAGGAATACAATCTTGGTGTATCACCTTAGTTTAAATACTTATTTTATGCATTGTTTATTTTCCCTGTAAAGAGAAGAGCCATATTCTTTAAAATCTAGAGGTTGTTTCAAGGTTCAAGTCCTACATCTTTGAAACTTCCCATGACGTTGGTCATTAGTTAAAAAATTAAGCATCAACAATTTTCCTAACATGCCCGATGGGATGAAGTTTAACTAGAAGTGAATGAGTAGACATCCTTCAAGAAAAGAGAATTATAGACCAAATCTAAGATATTAATCTACTATAAATATATGACTATTAATACCACCATTGGTAACTACTTCAAGAAGAAGGATGACTCAATAAAATACACTAAGATGTCAAATTTCTTTTCAAGCTCCACCTAGGAATTATATCAATTGGAATGGTGGAAGTCCATTTATCCTTCCAACACCTCCTAATACATCAGACTCTATTCCAGCTAATGCTCTAAAGTATCACCTAAATTTACTAGAGAGGACTTCAAAACTATGGAAGAGCATCTTCAAGATGGGGCTAATGTATGTACTATCCACTTTATCACACAACATAATGTAGCCTTGAGACTAATAGCTACCTCTTTAAAAAGAAGGGATCTTGATTGGTATAGATCTTTTGTGCCAAATTCTATTGGA
Source organism: Torreya grandis (assembly GCA_037957365.1). NCBI lineage: Eukaryota > Viridiplantae > Streptophyta > Pinopsida > Cupressales > Taxaceae > Torreya > Torreya grandis. The sequence continues at coordinate 1,957,414 of JARHVA010002661.1, forward strand.
AACTATGACTAATTAAGAATTGTATTATATGATAGATTCAATGAAAAGAGAGATAGATCATCCCTGCTACAATAATTAATCACTATTAAGAGAGCTCTCCAAGAAGTAATGACTGATTTTAACACTAGATTTTACAATTCATGGCTAATAATCCCAATCCTAGCTTGAATACCTGTAGGTATGGTAGTCATTTTATATTCTCAAGGCTTTCAATTCTAATATCTCAGTCATGATCTAGTCACTAGGAGGGAAAACCCTTCTTGATGCTTATGATCTTTCTATAAGAGCAGAAAATAATTTGATAGAAGCTAGGAAATTACCCCTAAGGCCTATTATGCATATGTTTCCTGAGTTATCTCTCCCTATTCAAGAAGAGGTTCCTAGCACTTCTTAGGGCAATATTTTTCTATACACCTTTCCTTCATCTCAAATAACATCAACCATAGTTTTATTTTCTTCCTCATTAGAGATGAATGATGTCAAGAACATCCTCAAAATCTTTTCTAATGAAATTATCAATCTTAAAAGGAACCAAGCCTCACATCAACAACCTCCTTATCAAGGCTTCCAAGGGAACAAACCCCCATATGAGATAAATCAATATCAAGGGACTCAAAGACCAACTCCATCACAACCATCTAACATGATTATCCCTATACCGACACCATTTCAGATAGTTCTACCAAACTCATGAAGAGAACTGGTCCCTAGCCAAAATAACATGGTGAGATAGAAAAATGCATGGTATTTTCCTTGTAATGACTCTCACATGCCAACAAATTTACCTATGGGAAATTTATAAAAAATAGTAGTTGAACAAAGAAGAATGGGAAACCAAGATGCTACCTCATTAGGACCATATCAGTCACTCAAAGTTTAAATTGCAACCAAGATTCTTTAGAGATTAGACAATACCATTTTTTAGAGGTTTCCATGAAGCGAAAATAATAATTAAAAAAATCATAGAGGAATTTTACCAATAATTTCCAAGCAAGTTTTTCATGTGCAAATATTCATGGCTCCATTTTACCTATTATGACATTAACCATGCTCTAATATCACTATTGGCCTAGATTACAATAAGAACAATGAATAAATTACATTATTAGTAAAATATTTGACAATAATATTAAATTGTATTTAGTCAGGATAATTCTTACAAAGTGAGGTGAAGCTTAAAAAACTTATTGGGTAGTTATAGGGGAAAACTAATTTTATCATATAATTAATTTTATTTACTAATAAAAACTAACTAAAGTATAGAAAATCATTTTGGATCATAAAATAATCCAATAGGAATTGGCTGAGTTAAAGGCTCAACTTTAGGAGTTGTTGTCGAAATGACCGATTTGACCAAGGTTGTCACATGGGGTACACTAGTTTTATTCATCAAGAAGGATAATAATCTTCACCTATTTATTGATTACATGATTTTGAATAAGGAAACAATCAAGAATATATATTCACTACTTCATATTGATGATCTCTTTGATCAGATGCAATGGGAAACAGTCTTTTTTAAGATCAATCTTAGAGCAAGGTATCACCAACTGAGAATCTATGATGAGGATATTGCAAAAATAGTGCCCATGACTTGATATGGGCACTAAAAGTTCATAGTATTACCTTTTGGGTTGACAAATGCTCTTGTAACATTTATGAATATTATGAACTGTGTGTTTTGCATTTGTCTTTCTAGATGACATCCTTATATATTCCAAGGATGAGAAAGAGCATCTTCAACATATGGAACAAGTTTTGTAATGTTTATTATAGAGTTAAAATTCTACATTTTATTTTATAATTTGGGACATGCATATATATTATTTGGCTAAGTATATAGGTGGATAAATAACATTCTGGGTCATACTAATTCACAAGGTTGAAGGAATCAATTTTTGTTAAAGCCATGGAAAAGCTTTAAGACTCTAACACTAGTGGAAGGTATCCACTTATCACTTCGGTGATATTTCAAAGAGAAATGAATATAAAAAAACCTCTATTGAGTGTGAGGTTACCACGTGGATAAATAATGGTTCTTTTTTAATTTAAAGGGTTAGTGGTGAATCGATAGTGTAGATCACAACAATAAATCTAAGGGTGAATGCTAAGCGTCAAAGGAGTCTCCTTTTATTAAATCCTTGGAGAAAAGCTTCAATACTCAAATGAACTTGGATGATACCACTTGTCATCACTCTTCCAAGGGAAAGTGATTATTAAAAGGTTTTCGTTGAGCATGAAGCTACCATGTGGCAGCACAGTGGGCCACAAAGCCCAAAAGAGCCAAGAAAACTAAAGAGTTTATGAAACAAAGGTTAAGGAAGAGTCAAGTAGTTAATAGTTGCATAAGATTCCATGTGTTCATGCTTTGAGATACTATAGGTTAAAGATAAATAGGAACACCAGTTGAAATATAATGAAAGAGACAGTAGAGATGATTGAATTAAGCTCTAAGTTGTTCAGTTACAATGACAAACAAGTTTTGGATCCATAATTTATGAACATGCAGTTAGAGTCTGAGTGAGTGGTAGTGACCCATGATGGATATTTTAGGATATAAGTAGCAGATCAAAGGATAAAAAAATTGGGGGATATCACTAGAGATTCTTCTAGATTAAAACAAAAGTTTAGGAGCTAGTTTTTGAAGCATTTTATTGCCTTAATAGGTGTCTCTCTTGAGGGATCAAATATTGTATTTTATGCATTTTGCCTTATATACTTTGTTCTAATATCAAACTATGAAGAAAGAGTGGTGTTCTATGTAATTGTATTCTATTTCTAATTCTTGATTTTTGTTTTCTACTATGAGCCTTTTGTTAGCTTTGCATAAACATTGAGATTGTTAATCATGCTATATGTTCTTTAATTCTATTAGTGAATGTTGTTAAATCTAATAATATGCTATTGGGATAGATGATGATTTAGGTTATATTTTCTATTATTAGCCTTTGATTAGTCTATAATCTATGTTCTAAATATTGATCATGCTTTATGCTTTAATATTTTCAATGAATTCTGTTAGTTCTAGTTATTGTGTCGTTTGGTAGAGGAATACAATCTTGGTGTATTGCCTTAGTTTAAGTACTTATTTTATGCATTGTTTCTTTTCCATTTAAATCAAACCCCAAATAAAATATCTGGATTCTTTTAAATCTAGGGGTTATTTCAAGGGTTAAGTCCTACATCTTTGAAGTTTCCCATAACTTTGGTGATTAGTTAAAAAATTAAGCATCAATAGTTTTCTTGGCACAACTAGTGGCATGAAGTTTAACTAAAAGTGCATGAGTAGACATCAACACCCTAATTATCAAGGATTAAAAGGGGATAGACACCCAATCATCTGAATCAATATCAAGGGACTTAAAGAACAACCCCATCAAAACCATCTAACCAAATTGTCCCTATACCCACACCATTTTAGACAATTCTACCAAGCTCAGGAATAGAACTGGTCCTTAGCCAAAAAAGCATGGTGGAAGAGACAAATACATGTTAGTTTAATTATAATGAGTCTCACATGCTAAGATATTTCCATATGAAAAATTTACAATAAAGAGTATCCAGATAAGGAAGAATGGGAAACCAAGATGCTACCTCATTAGGACCATATCAGTCACCTAGAGTTTAAAATGTAGCCATGATGGCTCAGATGCAAGTCATGTCATTAGAACAAGGAGATATTTCCCCTTAAGATTATTTGTTGTTATATATTGACGATGAAGAATATGTGTTCATTAACAAGGCATTAACCTCTAAGAACTTGGTTCAATCTGATTATTTTACACAGTCAAAGAGGAGGATGGTTGAGTCTATAGATGTTATTTATACTATTAACATTAAATCACAAAAAGTGCCATTACCTCCAATTCCTTATATCCCTATGACAAGACAAGAATTTATTATGACCACATAGAATGAAGGAATCCATAATATAGCAGTTAAAAGGAAAAGGTATCCACCATACTCCAAAGTACAACCACTTAGACCAATAAATGTGGTAGAATAACCGAAGAGATCTCTTACTAATGTCTCATTATGGGATATGTTATCCATTCATAAACAAAAAGAACTACTAAAATAATCACTAAAGGATCAAAATGAGCCAAAGTCTAGTGCCACAAAAGAAACTCCATCAAATTGAGGCAAATAGCAACTAAAAACATCTCAACCACAACAACCATTAGCCTTGGTAAATGCCAAAGAAGAGGTAGAGAAATATAAACCTAAACTTTTATAAATGACTCTTATAGTGGGTAATAAATTGCTTCATAATTATATGATAGACTCAGGTGAAATTACTACAGTCATGCCTAAGTTAATAGTTGATGCCCTAAAGATTAAGTATGAACCATTGACCAAAGGAGGCATGCAGCTTAATGGAAAATAAGTACAAACCATAGGGATTATTAGAGGGCTTCCATTGTAGTTTTATTATTTCCCAAAAATAAGTATTTTTTAGGATATAGTAGTCATAAATATCCCTCCCATTTTTGTTTTATGCTTATCTAGGGATTTTATAGCTAAAATTAGAGGGTACATGTCTCTTAATTGGTCGCATCTTATTCTAAGAACCAAGTATGGTTCAAAGATGAAGGTATTATCAGAACCTCTCAGTAAAGAGCATATTAATGATCAAGTAATATCAAAGTTCAAATCATCTCATGTAATGATCACAAGAGAATAAAGTGTCTATATCAAAGAATGCACCAAAGATGATGATAATCAAAAGGGTGAAAATTATCTCTCATATATGACACCTAGAGACCCTTTTGGTAATTTTTACTCCACTGGTTTGGGAACTTATGTGATTTATGATGAGAATCTTGAGATAACTAGGATTATGATAGAGGTGATAAATGAAAAAGGAAAGTCCCATAAATTATTATTTGATATGGACCCTAAATTTTTATGGGGTAAAAAGCAAGAATGGATCAAGAGCAAGCATATGCCTTATCTCTCCAAAAGGGAAAAATAACCTTAAGGCACTACACTTTTAGTTTAGTTGCACTAGTAATGAAGCTAAGTTTGAATCTTTAGTTCATGGCTTAATCCTTGCCCAGAAAGAAGGAATAAAGAATTTGAGAGTCTTTGGTGACTCAGAATTAGTGGTCAAGAAAATTAGGGAGACTACAGTAGTAAATAATACAAGAATGAGGTTTTACCATCATAGGTTGTGGGACTTTGTTAAAGGTTTTGATGCCATCAATATTGAAGTTATCCCAAGGTCTCAAAATTTTGAGGTAGACAGGATAGCTTGAATTGGATCCCAATTTTATCTAACCAAAGATCTACTGGTTAACAAAGAATTAGTCAAAATGGTCATACATCCCACCATTCTTGACAACATAGATAATTGGAAAGTGTTTAAGAATGATATTTAGATCATTCTATTTCTATAGCAATTAGGGTAATTTTCTAACCAACTATAGCCTAAGATTGAAGAGGCATATGGTGACCAAATAATTCAACTAAGGTCTAACAAACATCCAAGGGGATTGATAACCCTTGAGAATATGTTTGACCCTAATGATGAAAACCTAGACAAAAGAAAGTTTGTAGTAAGCAAAGAAGATTATTTAGAACTTGAAATCTTAAAGGGGAGAAAGATAAAAGTGGGTAAGGCTACCACTAAAAAATAAAAAGATAAACTAGTATCTTTATGCAATAAGTATAATAAGGTGATAGCATAGATTTATGAGGATCTTCATGGTTATAAAAAATAAATTATCCAACATATTATTGACCTAATAGAAGGATCAAAGCCCATCCACCAAAATAAAAGGCCAGTGAATCCAATAATTGAGTCTCTCATGGCAGAGGAGCTCAAGAAGTTATTAGAGTCCAAGATTATATATCCCATTAAACATTCCACATGGGTCTCTAACTTGGTCCCAATAAGGAAGAAAAATGGAGAAATAAAACTCTATGTGGACTTTAGGAATCTAGATAAATCTTCCCTTAAAGACCACTATCCCCTACCTTCAATAAAACAAATTCTACAGATAGTAGCTAGAGTATAGATATTCTCTTTATTAGATGGATTCTCAGGTTATAATCAAATATGGTTGACAGAAGAGGATCAACACAAGACCACTTTCATAATAAAATGGGGAAATTTCTCTTATGAAAAAATACCATTAAGACTCTGCAACGTTGGGGCTACATTTCAACAAGTAATGGACATTGCTTTTGGGGAGATAAGAAATAAAATGATTTTGATTTATCTAGATGATCTAACTGTCTTCACTAAGTTTGTTGAAGATCATTTTGATCAATTAGAGGCCATCTTTTAGATATGCCAAGAGTTTGAGATCTCTCTAAATCTTGAAAAATGTGTATTGAAATTACTCCAAGGTAAGCTACTCGAACACATTGTTTGAAAAGAAGGGATTACCATAGACCCACATAGAGTTAGGGTAATATCAGACCTATCACTACCAGTAAATAAGAAAGAAGTACAATATTTCCTTGGGAAGATTAATTTTGTAAGAAGATTCATCTTGGATTTTAATGGAATGGTTAGACCCATTACTCTGATGTTAAAAAAGGATCTCAGTTTCAAATAGATGAGTTAAGGCTAAAAAGATTTTGAAAATATTAAACAAGCCATTGTATCTGCCCTAATGCTCCACAATATAGATTTCTCCAAGGATTTCATCATGTATGTTTATGGAGGAGAGCACAACATAGTGTTGGGATGTTTATGGTAGATGTGTTGTCATTGATGTCAAGTGTCATTGGTGATGACAAAGTGGTCTATGATGGTAGTGAAATGGAGCATGGTGGCATAGTGTGCATAATACAAAGGGATACTTGTAAGGATGTGCATAGGTGTCTTAAATGGATGTTATATGAATTAATGAAGATTTGTATGATGATATTTGAATTTTTATTTATGTTCTCTATGATCAAGGGTTGTCTTCATGTGGCCTTCATGAGATATGCAGGTCAGTTTATGTCTTGTAGGCTTGATCATACATGGTTGCCTATGGGATTTTGAGCTCTATGGATTGTGTGACATGATCAGGAGCTTAGTATGCTTGGAACAAACATGATTAAAAATTTAAATGGTGTTAATAGTTCAGGTGTATGGTTTACAAGAAGTGGCTAGTGGTCAGTAGGATAATTTGGTCATTGGCCTAGTAGGCCTAGGTAGGCTTGTGAGGCCTTGTGAAGGGTCAAAGGATGTTTATAGATTATTTAAGATTGTTTTTTCATGGGAGATGGTCATTCAAGTTGTTTATATCATTTTGATGAGATCTGATCTTAGGGAAGGGATAGAAAATTAATAAAAATCATGTGTTTCAAAGGTGGCTTGAATGGTGTATTTTGAACTTGAGAAGAAAGTTTCAACATTCACTAGTTTATGTAGACTTTGCATGGGGAAGTTATCCTTTTGGGAGATGTGACACATGGACCTAAGAATCCTTTCCAAGTGTTTTATAGTGGATTTAGGGACAAAGCTTTATAAACATTTATTAAGAATGTAAACTAGTTAAAACCCTCTATAAACCCTCATAATGGAGTGATTGGAAATAACTTGATAGAAAGGACCCAACATGGATTGATTGAAAAATATTGAATATTATAAGGTATAGAGGAATCCTTTAGGAATCTCCAGGTGGTAGTGGTGTTTTAGGGTATTGAGTAGAAGATATAAAAATATTCTTATTTCTAAATATTTTAGTGTTATAAGTAGGGTTGGCTGAGTCAACACATGAGAGTTATTGGAAATTGAAGGATAGGAATTGATATTTAATTCCATAGAGTTTTTTGGCTATAAATAGTCACTATGTAAATTATATAAGTAAATTAAGTTGACTAGTAACTAATTTGTAGAGAATGAAAATAGTGAACAATTATCTAAGCATAGTGATTATGTGTTTAGGGAGGTGTTCTAGGTGAGTAGGGATGAATCAAAAGGATTGGGGTATTTTTTTAAGACCTATTATTTATTTTACCTTGATTATTATAATATTTTTATAACCATACATAAGAAAGAAGGTGATTTCAAGATGACTTGTCTGAGTGATGAGGATAGTAAAGAAGTATGTCTCATATAATGATCTATATTTTTCATATACGACATTAAACCTCTATATTTTTGTGATTTTAAATGTTATAAGGTTTATTCATGATCAAATTAATTCATTTTAAGATCAACAAAGTGTCTACACAAGTGTTATATGTCATGTTCATCATGACTAGTTTTTGGAGCTTACAGGCAGTCTGAAATGGACTATTTGGAAAGGCTAGTTTGAGATATTTTGAGAATATTTTGAGGTTATTGAGAGATTTTTGGTCTTTTATGAGTCTTATATATTTAAAAAATGGCTTTAGTCTTTATATTTTTCTTCTAGTTTGTTTGGAGAAGTCAAACTTTGTTGACTAAGTTTTTGGTTTGCATGACCAGTTTGAGTAGATAATCTGGAGCGGGTTAGTTTTGATGATTCTAAGCTGTTTTAAAGTGTTTTTTTTATGACATGTAGGACCTATCCATGTGATTTTTTTATGTGGTTATTTGATAAAATCAATATTATGCTTTATTTCTTCTTGGCTATATTTTCTAGGTATTTTCAGGACTTGGAGTGAGAGAGAGAATGGCTTGGATGGAGTAGTGGTTTGGAGTTCCAAGTTAATTGGACACTTTGGGAAGTGTGAAATTGATTTATAATATCCATTTATATATTTTTTAAGTATTTTTGATGGATATTATTCATTAATATGGTCATATATGGCAAACGACTTATAAGGGCTAATGTATTAGGCTAATGGAGATCTAAAGGAGGATTGAGCTTGTTTTAAAGTATGGATGAACTATGGAGTGTTTGAGTTGGATTCATGAAATTTATGAGGATATTTTATAAGTTTAATAAAAGTTTTGAAAGCATCTTGGATGAAAAATATGGGTTAGATGAAAGAGTGGTATATATACTAGGTGTATTTGGCCTATTTAGGTATGAGAGTGTGTGTGGACAAAAGTGAAGAAAAGATCTCAATCAAGGAGAAAAGATGAGTCATTGAGGAATATCAGAGGGTGAAGAGAAACATTCATGTATGAATGATCATGTTTATGAGATAACAAGTGATTATACCTAATATTCTAAAGGGTGACTTTGTTGAGCGAATGAGGTGGGTGTGTCTGCCTTGAGAAGAGAAGTAGTTTTGAAGTTGTTAGAGTAAGATAAGATCATCATCAGGTGTATAAGACATAATAATAGTGGTGGAAATCAAAGTAGAGGTGGTTGAGTGGGTGCTTAATCACCTAGGGGGTTTTATCCTCCTTGATAATTGGAGCTAGCTAAAGGTCTAGTTTGTGCTAGACTAAATTGAGGGGTGGATGATCCTCGATCAGTTGGTACTAGTCTAAAGTCTCATGTTTGTTATATCATTATGGGAATATAGTCCATTGGTTTTTAGGATTGAGAGTGGGTTTTCTTCCCTTAGAGGGTTTCCCACGTAAATGATGTGTTCACATGATATATGCTCTTGTTCATGTTTTGATGTATAAGATTTCATGTTCATGTATGATGAATCAGTTTTGGAATTGAATTTATATTGTTGTCTACTAATTCACCCCCACATCTCAGTAGCTACTTCCATCAGTTGGTATTATAGTAGGCTCTTCTTGATGCTTAATCAGCTTGGAAGGTGATTTTGTGAGTATATTGGTTATTGGTGTCTACCTAATTAGCTTGTTGGTAGAATTGTTAGAATTGGTGATGATCAGTATAATAGCCTAGTTGATGTCATGGTTCTTCATGTTTTTTGAATTGTGAACTCAAGGTTGATGAAGTTTAAAGGTTTCTCTAAGATGGATAAGGATGTCAAGGTAGGGATTGTTCTTCATTCAAACCAAGGTGAGTTGTTTGTTGTTACAGATGGTTCTTCAAGCATGAAGGTTTGTCAAAGAAGACATATTGAAATTAAAAAGAATTATGTTGAAGAAAAGTCTAAAATCAAACCAATGTTGAGAGACAAAAGGACATTAAAGACATATTGAAAGATAATCCTATTTGTATTAGGTCTCCACGAGACTTAATGATGATATGAGAGCTAATGAAGCTTTTTGAGTAAGATCAAATATATTGAAGATCAGATTGCATTGAAGGGTAGGGTAGAGAGGAAATAATGGCTATGAAGTCATGCCTTAGGTTCATGCATTGACTATCTAAGGTGCTCATATGAAAGAGAGCAAACAGTGACCTAGCTTGCAAGGGAGAGAAAGAACAAATAAATTCTTGAGGGTTTTAAGAAGAATAAATTAGAGTAGTGTATCATGACATGTCAGTGATATTTTCTTGATGTGCTTAGAGGTATGAAGACCTAATGAGGAAGGAAGAAGAAATGCAAACCTAATTGATTGAAAAGATAGAGAAAGGAAGAAGCTTGTTTTCATGTAGAGGATACTTTGAAAGAGATAGAGATCAAAGAGACCATCATCAGTTGTGAGAGGAAAACAACAACAACAAGGTGGAGTGTTTCAAGGTGCTCAAGTTGGCTTACATAGTCAAGGGTTTGAGTGCTTGATTGGTCTATAAGACCAATGTTGCTTAATGAATATTATTGTTTGGAGACTCCTTTGTGCTACATCTTGGTTTCCAGATCTAAAGAATGAATGCTTCAGTGATTGGATGCTTCTTGAATTGCTATAAAATTCATGAAGTAGTATTAAGTAATTTTATAGATGAAGAAGCAAGTTTATTTCTTCAAGAGGTATGTTCAAGTCTCCTGGTCTTAATGTGAATTTTTTATCATTTTTGGATGCTTGATATGGGTGTTGATTTGAAGGAGATGGATGAAATAGTTTGTATGAGGTCATGAGGAAGATATTCATGAATCATTCCTAGGTGGTCTGAGTCCTTGATGAGATTAGACATGTGTTCTATGATCAAAAGTTAGAGTTGACTAATTTTGGCAGTGATGACTACCTAAAAGGTGTCTAAAGTAATTTTTGGTGTTTTATTGATACTAGAAGATTAGAAAAAGTTGATACAAGTTTGTTTTGTAATTCTTAAGTAGGAGAGAAGGTTTGATGATATCCATGAGGTGCTCAGGTATGTGTTTGACCATTTGGTCAACGTGACTGCTATAAGTAATGAGCTTGTGTACTTAGTTTGCTTGGTTTTAAGGTCACCTAATGAATGAATATGTGTCATGAAGTATGTTTTGCTCAAGAAGATTTGGAAATGTTTGTAAGATATGTTCTAGGTGGTTTCACAAGTGGATGAATGTTTTTGTGCTAGGTGGAGCATTTTGAGTGGTCAATGGTTTCTCCTCTCAAGAACATATGTTTGGTGGTGTAAAGCAAGTCATGGTTCCCAAAGGTGTGGAGACTTGAAATTTATCATGGAAGTGATTTTTTATGGTATCTAGGTGTGGTATCTAGCTCAAGTGTCTATTTTGACTGGAGGTTGACTTTTGACCAAGTTTTACTTTAAAGGCATAGTGATTTAGGCATGTTTGGAAAAGTGGTCAAACATTTGATTTGGAGATTAGAAGCTTGACAAGAAATTGAATGGTCCAAATGGGTATCTAAAAAATCTTTTACAATGGTTTGGAAGTGAGTATATTTCATTTTATTCAATTTTTAGCTCACTAGGAGGCCTAATTGGCTAGTAGGCTAAAGAAGGAAGTATGCTAAGGATGGCACATTGTAGGATCATTATTGACATGAATGAGTGGTAATGATAGTGGTCTTAAAATATATATTTTCATGGTTTGAATTGATTAGTGCATAAATATGTGAGTTCTGTAGTGGCCAAATAGGGTTACAAGGGGTCTAAATATGCCTAATGGATAAATTGAGTAATTTGTGTTTTATTTCCCAATAAGGATGGATTTTTGGTTCCATTTGAGCATGTTGGCCTATTATAAGTGTGTTACAAGTATGGTGGTGTGATTAGAGTGCTTCTATTATTTTTTATGGTGCCTTGTAAATGATGGTAAGTGAGCTTACATGGTGATTTGTTACTCATGTTACTTGAGTTGATAGTAGCAATTCTTGGAGATCATGTAGGTGTGCATTGGTTATGTAGACTAAGGGGTATCTTTCAAAGTGGAGTAGGGTCCTAGAGGAAGCTATGGTGCCTTATAAATTGATGATAGGTGTAAGGATCTTGATAGCTTACAAACTAATATGAGGATTTTTCATGATTGGCAAGTTATTTGATGATGTTCAAGGAGTGCTTCAGTTTAGAGATCATAGGGGAGCCTTCCTCAGTATATTCAAAAAGTGAGTCTTACATGATGTTGGCTTTAAAAACATTTGAAATCTCTACTTCATCATTATGAGCCTACTTTATCATTTTGGCAAAGGGGGAGAAGGATTTGGTATGTTTCCATCAATGACAAAGGGAGGATATTTTTAGGATATTGATGTTAGATTTATTTTCATTGATTTCAAGTGGTATTGATGATGAAAAGTGGTCTATGATGCTAGTGAAATGGAACATGGTGGCATAGTGTGCTTAGTACAAAGTGATACTTTCAAGGATGTGCATAGGTGTCCTAGATGGATGTTGTATGGATGAATGGAGCTTGGTATGATGATTTTTTATTTGTTATTGATGTGATATATGATCAAAGGTTGTCTTATGTGGCCTTTATGAGGTATGCAGGTCAGTTTATGTCTTTTAGTCTTGATCATGCATGGTTTCCTATTTGGTTTTGAGCACTATGGTTATGTGACACGATGAGGATATCAGTATGCTTAGTACATAAATGATTAAACATGTAAAGGGTGTTAAGAGTCCAAGTTTATGGTTTACAAGAAGTGGCTAGTGGTCTATAAGATAGTATGGTCATTGGCCTAGTTGGCTTAGGTGGGCTCATGAGGCCTTGTGAAGGGTCAAATGATGTTTATAGGTTGGTGAAGCTTATTTTTTCATGGGAGATGGTAAAAAATGTTTTCTATATCATGTTGATGAGATTTGAGGTTAGAAAAGGAGATAGAAAGTCAATAAAAATCTTCATGTATTTCAGAGGTTGCTTGAATGGTGCATTTTGAGCTCAAAAGGAAAGTTTCAATGTTCACTAGTCTATGTAGACATTGCATGGGGAACTTATACTTTTTGGAGAGGTGGAATATGGACATAAGAATCCATTCCAAGTGTTTTTTAGTGGATTTAGGGGAAAAGCTTTATGAACATTCGTTAAGAATGTAAACTAGTTAAAATCCTCTATAAACCCTCATAATGGAGCAATTGGAAAAAAATTTATATAAAGGACCCAAAATAGATTGATTGAAATTTTTTGACTATTATAAGGTATATAGGATTCCTCTAGGAATCTCTAGGTGGTAGTGGTGTGTCAGGGTAGTGAGCAGAACATACAAAAATATGCTTATTTTTGAAGATTTTAGTGCTATAAGGTTGACTGAGTCAACATATGAGAGTTGTTGGAGATTGAAGGCCAAGACTTGTTATTGAAGTCCATAGAGTTGTTTTGGTAAGAAAAATTCACTGAGTAAATTATATATGTCAATCAAGCTGACTAGTTGCTAATCTATGGACAGTGAAAATAGTGAATGGTTATCTAAGTAGAGTGAATATGTGTTTAGGGAGGTGTTCCAGGTGAGTAGGGATGAATCCAAAGGATTAGGGTCTTTTTTTAAGAACTATTATTTATGTTCCCTTTATTATTATGTGATCTTAATGACCATACATAATAAAAAAGGTGCTTTCAAGATGACTTGTCTGAGTAATGAGGATAGTAAAGAAGTATGTCTCATAGAATGATCTATATGTTTCATATATGACATTAGACACATATATGTTTGTGAATAAAAATATTATAAGGTTTTTTGAGGATCACATGAATTCATTTGAAGATCAAGAAAGTGTTTTCATATTTTTTAGATGTCATGTTCATCATGACCACTTTTTAGAGCTTATAGGCAGTCTAAAGTGGCCTAGTTAGAGAGGCTAGTTTGAGATATTCTAAGAATATTTTGAGATGAGTGAGATCTTGGTGGTATTATATAAGTCTTATATATTTAATACATGAATTTTTTCTTCATATTTTTCCTCTATTTTTGTTGGAGTATTCAAAGTTTGTTTACTAAATTTCTAGTGTGCATGGCTAGTTTGAGTAGGTCATCTAGAGTGAGTTAATTTGGAAGATTATGAATTGTCTAAAGGTGTTTTTTATGTCATTAAGGACCTATACATGTGATTTTTTAGGTTTTTATTTTATAAAATCAACATTATGCCTCAGTTCTTCTTGGTAGTATTTTTTGGGTATTTGTAGGACTTGGAGTGAGAGAGAGAATGGCTTGGATGGTGTAGTGGTTTGGAGTTCCAGGTTAATTGGACACTTTTGGAAGTGTGAAATGGTATTATAAGATCCATTTTGACATTTTTGAACCATTGGTGAGGGATATTATTCATGAAGATGGTCATATATGGAAAATGCCTTATAAGGGCTAATACATTCCTTATAAGGGCTAATACATTAGGCCTAATGGAGATATAAAGGAGGATTGAGCTTATTTTAACGTATGGATGACCTATGGAGTGTTTGAGTTGGATTTATGACATATATGAGGATATTTTATAAGTTTAATAATAGTTTGTAAATCATATTAGCTGACCAATATGGGTTAGATGAAAGAGTCGCATATATACTAGGTGTATTTGGCCTATTTGAGTATGAGAGTATATCTGGACAAAAGTGAATAAAAGAGATCAATAAATGAGTAGAGATGAGTCATTATGGATCATTATAGGTTGAAGAGAATCAATCACATATTAATTCTCATGTTCATGAGCTAATAATTCATTAGACCTAAGAGTCTAAAAGGTGACTTGGTTGAGTGAATGAGGTAGGTGTGCTTGCTTTGAGAAGAGAAGTAGTTTTACTGGTGTTAGAGAAAGAGAAGGTCATAATCAAGTGTATAAGACATAGAATTAGTGGTGGAAATTATATTAGAGGTGGTTGAATGTGTGCTTAATCACCTAGGGTGTTGTAGCCTCCTTGCTAGTTAGAGCTAGATAAAGGTCTAGTTTGTGTTGGACTAAGTTGAGGGGTGGATGCTCCTTGATTAGTTAGTGATGGTATAGAGTCTCATGTTTGTTATGTACTTATATGAATATAGTAAATTGGTTTACAATCTTGAGAGTGAATTTTATCCCCTTAGAGGGTTTCCCACATAAATGATGTGTTCACATGATGTATACTCTTTTTCATGTTTTGATGTATAAGCTTTCATGTTCATGTATGATGAATGGGTTTTGGAATTGAACATACATTGTTGTCTACTAATTCAACCCCCTCTCAATAGCTACTTCTATCATATAGTAGTGTTGACACAAAATGATATGAAACAAAAATGAAAACATCTGATTGCCTTCTTCTTAGGGACCATTTGAGATTATGAATCTAGGTATAATTTTGTTGAAAAGCAAGCTTATACTATTGTAAAAGGTATAAATAAATTTAGGTACTTAGTAATAAGTAACAAGATTATATTATTGGAGGCTCATCTAAGTGTTAAATAATATATTATGGAAGGGGAAATAACTAAGAAATGAGCCAATTGGATAACCAAAATATTAGAGTATGATATTAAGGTTAAGCCTACCAAGATGATAAGAGGAAGGCGTGTTTGTTAATACGTTACCCAATATTTCAAAGCCTTACCAGAACAAGATCTTGCTATAGAAGTTATGCTACATATACAAGAAAATGAAATAGAATCTTGGGTCACTGACATAATTCATTTTATGAAGTCTAGTCAGTATCCAAGTTAGTTGTCTATTAAAAAGAGAAGATACTACTGACAGCAAGGATAAAGTTTTTTTTATGATAGATGATTTCCTTTTTAAAATAAATTTTGGTGGAATCTTCCTTGGGTGTATAAAAAGTGAAGAAAATAAGAGGATCTTGCATGATTTGCATTATGAAACATATGGAGGACATTTTTTAGCAAGAACAACTATTGTCAAGATACTCAAAGCAAGGTATTTTTGGCCTACAATGTTTTATAATTGCCATGATATGGTTAGTAAGTGTCATTATTTCTAGTTTTAAATGGATAAGAGGAGAAATTCAGCCTTATCACTCAGTCCAATAATTGTTGAATAACCTTTTACTTAATGGGGCCTAGAGTTTATTGGGATGATTAATCCAATCTCAAGTATAGGGCACAAATGGATTATTACTATAATTGATTTTTTTTATAAGATGGACTAAGGTAGTTCCCTTGAAATAAGCTATAGAAAATGTGATCCTAGGTCTCTTAGAAGATATTACCACTATATTTTGACCTCCTCGCACTATCATATATAGCAATGCTAAGGAATTCCTTGGGGCAAAGGTATCTAGTTTTGTGCTAAAGAATGGTATATATTTGAAAACTTCTTCAAATTATTATCCATAAGGAAATGGTATGGAAGAATAAACTAATAAGAATCTGACCAGACTCATTAAGAGAATGGGTAATGAATATAAGAGAGGATGGCATGAAAATCTAAAGGTAGCCTTATGGGTAGACTAAATTACACCCAAATAAATGATTAAGACTTCACCATATGAGCTAGTATATGGAAAGAGTGTAGAAATTCCCATTTCAATTAAAATCCTAGCCTTACAATTAATAAAGCAATTGGAAATGGAAAAAAATGATCCAATGAAAGTCAGACTTATGGAATTATTGGAACTCCAAGAAAATAAAGAATCATCTCATGAGTCAATGATAAATCATCAAAAAGTGATCAAAAGACATCAAAACTTGAGTTCAAGTTTGGGATTTGGGTCTTAAAATGGGATGTAAGGGCTGAAAAACCTAGGAATCATGGCAAGTTTTATTCTTTGTGGGTAGGTCCTTTCAAAATAACTGCATGCAAACAGTGCAACTCTTACAAGCTAGAAATGATGAAAGGTGAATCACTAGAGATTTATGTCAATGGGATCTTTCTAAATCTCTTCACATAAGAATTAATTGACCTTGTATATTATTTAAATTAGCTTCCCTTTCTCTTTTCTTGTTTTGAGGTTATTTACTTGCCTCTCTTTAATAAGTTTTCTTTAAACGCATGTTGAGCATGGAAGCTCTCTAATTTTTCATATGGATCATTTCACCTATGACCATTCCAGAAAGATAATTGTCTAATAGTTTTTCCTAAGGTTATTAATGTTTAATTTTAAAATTTTGAATTAAGAATATTAATTATTAATAATCAAATCCTTGGAGTATGGAGTTAAGAGTCTTTTAATGTGACATGACTAATTCATCAATGAGAGTCATTAATTCAAGTTCATGGAATCAATGGTTTTAAAAGATATTTTTAGTCTCTTTTTTGCTTACCATCGAGCAAAGAGTTTACTTAGATCTAAGTGAAGAATTGTTATCTATTTTTTGAGTTTGAGTAAATAAAGAATTGAAGTAAGAAATAATAAAGAGTGTCCTCGTAGCCAAGAGTCGTAGTCAAAATGGTTGTTACATCAGCATCATCAAAGTCATATACCTCAACTCATGTATAAGCCAAGGCTACATACCCAAGAACTAGGGAAGTGATGAAAGGTATTTTGAAAGATTTTTCCCTCATTATCAATTATGTAGATGATATTTTTGACCCTCTTTTGAAAAAAAATATGAGGACCCTAAGGGAGGCAGTGCATGCAATAATGTTGAATTAGACCAAGCCTAAAACTTTGGGTATGAGGGTTTGGACCTTAGGGTTGGCCCAATACATGGTTCCAATAGTGTACCCATACCTAGAATTAGTGGACATGTGTACCCAAAATTATGACCTTGTTAATGCAATAATTTAAAAGGGACTGATTAAGGTCGTGACCAATCCATAAGCTATTCATGACATGCTAGGTCTACAACATGATCCTTTAGCCAATTTTTATGACATGGCTCAATTGAGGCATGCCTAGTCTCAAGTTCACTAGAAACAAGCATTCTTAAATAAACATATTTATCTTGGAGATGATAATACTACACCTCAGCCCTTACCCTTTCCCTTGGGCATGTAGACTCAAGATTCAAAAGATGCATATGAAATGCTCACCTTCATCTTTAGGGGGGACAATGATAGGATGGTACATGATTTTTAACTGGTGGATCTTTTTTGAATGTGGACTATATCCAGAATGTAAGTGTATAAGTTTGATTTCATGGAGCACATTATCTACTGCTTCTGCCAATAGTTAACAAATTTTAGGGTACATCCTACTTTTAGGTATTCCTCATATCTATTTCATCTCATTTTATATCAAAACACCCAATTATTTCAACATCATATAAGTTTGACCCTATGGGACCCATAGGTAGCAGACCATCAGAAGGTTATCCATATATCTATATGGACTCATGTGTTGTCAAAGTCATCAAATATTTATGAGTTTGTTGAGTGTTTTGTGGCAATGCTAGTAGGGGAGTTGGATCCTTAGGGCATAAACAATAGGATGAATGATTCTGTAAGGTATAACCTATTTAACTCTCATCACCCTTGTTATTTTTTTAAAGCCCATCATTCTTTCATTAGGGGGTCTATAGTTTTAGGGAAGAATATTTTATGCTTCCCAAGGTTTTGACTACTAGAGTGTAGGTCTGAAAGTGACCCGATAGTTAGTGGTTATAGATTTTGAGTTTGGGGTAGAAAAAAAAGAGGGCCTTCCACAATGTACCACTAACTAGGGGTGGAATTGCATTGGTGAAGCAGTGGGTGGAATTCATTTTAATGAGGAAAATAGTTGTGTATGGGCTAATATTTATTCAATATTTGTCAAAATACAACCCAAATGGTTTTATGACATATTGGCTTACCAACAATAAAGTCCATGCTTCTTTTATAAATGAGAGTATAAAATTATTTGAGGATAAGAGGTCTACCAAAAAGGATACACTAGATGTACATGTCAAACTATAAGATATCCCACTCCCACCATGGGAGTCATTTTATCATCCCATTCAAAATTATGACCTAATAAGAGAAATGACAAAAGGGTTGAAATAGGCCTTGGTTAGGAAGGGTTGGAGTTAGGATAAAATAGTTTCCTATTGGAAGTATAGGCAAGAAATTTTGAATATGTATACATAGATGAGTAATGGTAGAATATGTGAGATGAGGCTCATGTTACTCTGGATTATAGCCTAGACACAAACAACATCTTAAAACCATAGAAAGAGACATAGAAAGTAGGGACATTTGTAGCAAAGTACACAACTTCAACTAGGCCAACATCTCTTAGTGAGTTGGAGAAGCAAAGGATGACCCAGTCTACATTTGGATACCCTATAGTTGAGCACCCATTTGATTCCTCATAGGCAACATCATCCTTATAAGAGGTTTTAAACTCATCATAGCTTATGATAGTCTAACAAAAAAGAGGATCCTATGGAGATCCCTCAAAATAAGAAGCAAAGAGTAGATTCTCAAGAAGAGGATAAATAAAAAGAGGTAGATCCTACCTCATACATAACTCCTCCTCAAGCTTCTACTCAAAAACTATTAATTTCACCCTCTTCACATGTCTTAAAATACTCATCCATCTCGACTATGCAGACTCAAACACTAATGCCATCTGGTTCCCCATTTCCATTCACATCCCAATAGTTAAACTTACTAACTTTTTTCCTATGGTATTAAAAATCCCATCTTCATCATAAAACCAAAACCATTAGTCAATCACTATGCCTTATGGTTTACCCCATAGGTCTCCTTTCTTGGGTGGTCTAGTGACCTCTCCCTTAGACTTCCATACTCATTTGAGATGGCCAAGAGGGAAAGAGACGTAAGAAAGGAGAAGCATAGTAAAAAGGAATTATATACATGGGATACACAAAAAAATGAGGTCTCTATATGACTACAAATAGTGTTCCCTTACTATCACCCACATGGTCCACAAATCGAACAAGACACTTGACCAAATGCAACCTAAATATTATACAATGAGTGCAGTGGCTATGGATCTGACTCAATTCAAACCCCAAGACAAAGTGAAACTTATGATTGAAACTAAAATTGTGGCTACCATAGACTATATTAAGGTTTCCAATAAACTACAGAAGGCAAAATTGGGCTTAATTCAAGCCCAAGCCACTATGAGCTACATGACTCAAGAGCTCAAGGCCAAGGATAAGGAGGTATCCCATCTTAACAAGGATATAAAGGGGGTAGTCTCCAAATAAGTCTTGAAGACTTCATAAGATAATAAATTCTCTACAATAGGATCTCAATATAGTTAAAGCCTCTATTAACTCATTACAATAGGAGAAGAGTCTCCTTGAGAAAAGAATTGATGAAAAAGAAGTAGAGGTCTCTTAGCTGTAGCAAAAGTTAAATGTTACCGAGGTAGAAAAAAGTAATTTGCATATTCAATATAAAAAATCTAAAGATGAAGTAACAAGGTTTACTCAAGAGTTATCCCAATGACCCAATCAGCTAGATTTGTGGTAATGGTCAAGGAACTCTATGTCTCTTATTGGAAGAGAATATAAGTTGACATAACCTAGCTAAATCCTACATTCAAATTCATATTCGATGCTCAGACCCTATGAGTGAAAGTGGATTCCTCTGTGGATAATATCCTACTTTCAGTTTCTACCAAGGTACCTAAATCACAACTACTAATTAAGAAGTTGTATGACACATCAGAAGAAAATCTACATGCAATTGGGATAGACAAGTGAGTAGTAGTAGGAAGGGTAAGTGAGATTCTGAGATGCAACAAAGCTACATCTAAATGAAAGAATCTATCAAACTTTCTAAAATAAGGGGTAAATAAAATGAAAGGGTACATTGAAGAATTGGTCCAATTAAGACTCCTATTATCCTTTACTAGATGACAACACTATGCTAATAGAAGACTAGATTCAAAATCTACTGTTCATGAAGCAAAATGATCAAATAATTTTCCAATCCCTCAGGGATTCTTCAACTATCACAAAGGTGGAAACTATTTTAATCCCAATTGAAAAGTTAAAATTTTAATTGCACTCAGTGGTATATAACCTCTAAGTGTTCTCGTAAAAGGAAATAATATAACTAGATAGAGCTTTCAAACCTCTACAGAAGAGACAATATCCATCAGAGGTATAGTGGGCTAATTTATGGGTTTCATTATAAAATATCTAAGTGAGCTATAACATAAACAATTTTAATTAAGTTTTGGTTTAGTCAAGTTTATAGTAGTTCTTCCATGTAAGTACAGAGTCCCTGGTGAGTTGCCATGAACTGTAGAGTTAAAATTCTACATTTTATTTTATACTTTGGGACATGTATATATATTATTTGGCTAAGTATATAGGTGTATAAATAACATTTTGGGTCATATTCATTCATGGGGTTGAAGGAATATCTTTTTGTTAAAGCCTTGGAAAAGCTTTAAGACTCTAATGCTAGTGAAAGGTATCCACTTGTCACTTTAGCACTCTTTCAAAGAGAAGTGAATATCAAAAATCATCCATAGAACATGAGGTTTCCATGTGGATAAACATATTTATTTTTGAAGTCAAAGGGTTAGTAGTAAATTTTCAGTGCAGATCACAACAACAAATCTAATGGTGAGTGCTAAGCCTTGAAGGAGTCTCATTTTATTAAAGCCTTAGAGAAAAGCTTCAAGACTCAAATTAATGTAGATGATTCCACTTGTCACTTTGAAACTCTTTCAAGGGAAAATGAGTATCAAAAATCTTCCATTGAGCACGAAACTACCACATGTCATCACAATAGGTTGCAAAGCCCAAAAAAGTTGAGAAAGCTGAAGATTTTGTGAAATAAAGTGGAAGGAAGAGTCAAGTAGTTAATAGCCTCAAAATCCTCCACATGTCCATGCTTTGAGAGGATATAGGTTAAAGACAAATAATAGAAAAAGTTGAAATAAAATGAAAGAGACAGTTAGCATAGATGATTGAATTAAGCTCCAAGTTGTTCAATTACAATGACATGTAGGGGTTTAGACCCAAAATTTGTGGATATACGGTTAGAGTCTGAGCGAGTGGTAGTGGCCCATGATGGATATTTTGGGATATAATTAGCAGATCAAATGATTGAAACAAAAAATGGGGGATATCACTAGAGATTCATATAGATTAAAAGAGAGTTTAGGAGTTAGTTTTTGAAGCATTTTACTGCCTTAATAGGTGCCTCTCCTAAGGGATAGAATATTATATTCTGTGCATTTTGCTTTATGTACTTTATTATCCTATCAAACTATGAAGAGAGAGTGGTGTTCTGTGTAATTTTAATTTATTTCTAATTCTTGATTTTCATTTTCTATTATGAGCCTTTTATTAGCTTTGGATAAACACTGAGATTGTTAACCATGTTATATGCTCTTTAATTTTGTCAGTGAATGTTGTTAAATCTAATATTGTGTTATTGGGATAGATGATGATTCAGGTTATCTTTTATATTATGATCATTTTATTAGTCTATAGTTTATGTTATAATTATTGATCATGCTTTATGCTCTTTAATCTTTTGAGTGAATTTTATTAGTACTAGTTACTATGTTGTTTGGTAGAGGAATACAATCTTGGCATATCACTTTATTTTGAGTACTTATTTTATGTATTGTTTCTTTTCCCTTTACATCAAACCCCAAAGAGAAGAGCCAGCTTGTTTAAAATCTTGAGGTCATTTCAAGTGTCAAGTCCTACATCTTTGAAACTTCCCATGACTTTGGTGATTAGTTTCAAAATTAAGCATCGACATTTACCAAAACATAGGTTATATGACAAGTTATCCAAGTGTGCATTAAAAAAAATTTATAATATCTAGGACATATTATCTTTGTGGATGATATTTCATTAGATCCAATGAAGATAAGAGCCATAATGGAATGACCAGTGCTGAAGAATGTGCATGAGGTAAGTAGTTTCATGGGATTATCATGTTATTATAAGAAATTCATTCCAAATTTATATAAGATAACTAATCCAATTACATTTATTCAATATAAGCATTAGAGTTTTGTCTAGTTAGACAAGTATGAGAAAGCCTTTCAAGAGTTGAAATAGAGGATTATTGTAACATTAGTGATAAGAGATCCTAATCCTAATGGTCAATTCTTAGTGATCATGAATGCATCTAGGGATGGAATTGTAAGATTTATTATGTAGGATGGTTTAGTTGTAGCGTATGACTCTCGAAAATTGAAGACATGTGAAGTGAATTATGCCCCTCATGATCTATAAATTGCTAAAATTATGCAAGCCTTGTAAGTTTGGAGGCATTATCTATTATGAAAACCATTTCAGCTCAAGATTGACAAATTGGGATAATTACATCTTCACCTAATGTAAATTAAATTATCATTAAAGATGATGGTTAGATTTTTTATTTGATTAAGATTTTGATATTATTTATATCAAAAGCAAGGAGAATAAATTTTTTAATACTCTAAGCCACAAAAGGTACATAACAACCATGGATACTATTAGGAGTACATTCTAATATAAAGAAATTAAACTCTTTCCAGGAGATAAATTCTATGATCGAGTCAAGAAAACATTATTGGAGAATACTCAAAATCCTAGGTATAAATGATTCAAGATAGAGAGTGATGGTCTTTTGAGGTACCATGGTAGGATTATGTGCATAATAGAGATAATGTAAGGATCACAGTGGTAAAATAACTACACAATAAATCAAACTTAGGACATCCAAGTGTAACCAAGCTCATGGATGAGCTAAGACCAGTCTATGCTTGGAAAGGGAACAAGAAAAATGAAATAAAGTTTGTGTCTCATTGTTTGGAATGTTAACAAGTGAAAGTTGAACATGTGGATTTGATTGGATTGTTATATCCATGTGATATAAGGGAATGGAAGTGGTAGGTGATTAACATGAAATTTGTCTAAGGGTTGCCATTATCATGAAATGAACATGATATGATCTTGGTTATAGTTGACAAAATAACCAAGGTATTCCACTTCATACTAGGAAACTTGACGGATGATGTGCTTATGATTGTGAATAGATTTTTTAAAGAGGTGTATAGATTACATTGATTTCTAAAAAAGATCATTTTATATCAAGATCTAAGAATGATTTATAGATTTTGGTGGACTATAAATTTAGATCTAGGTATGTAATTAAACTTTAACACTATTTATCACCTAAAAATTGATGGATATATGTATAAAGCTAACTAGGTTTTAGAATATTTATTTCGTATGTATTTCATGGATAAATAATATAGTGGGAGGAGCACCTTACATTGGTTGAGTTTTATTACAACAATTCATACCAATCACTATTGAAGATGGATGCATTTGAGACATTATACAAAAGGAGGTGTAGAATACCAATCAATTTGGATAGGTTAGAGGATAGGTTAGTCTTAGGAATTGAGATGCTTGTGGAAATAAAAGATAAATTAAGGATAATTAGGCAGAGTTTGGCCAAGGCCAAAAATAGATTAAAAAGTTATGCTTATCTAAAAAGAACAACAAGGTAGTTTTATCTAGGTGATAAAGTGTTTCTATGGGTTGATCCTTTAAAAAGCTCGATTAAGTTTGAGAAGTCAATGAAACTTTCACCTAGATATGTGGGACCCTTCAAGGTTTTAGAATTAGTTAATTATGTAGTGTATAATCTTGCATTTACACCATATTTATCTCTTTTCAATAATGTCTTCCATGTGCCTTATATTAAAATTATGTTGGTATCCTTCACATGCATTGGATTGGAATGCTTTGTAGGTTATGGATCCTGGGGTGGTCATGGTAGAACCAATCAAAATAATTGATACTCACAAACTCAATTTATGTAATAGAGAAGTGTCATAGTGCAAGGTCTAGTGGGACCAATATTCTGAATATAGTGCCACTTAGGAAGACTATGATGAGTCTTACATGTTATTTTCACATTTGTTTTCTTGATTTTTTGTTTCATATTATGTTATTTTCTATTGAATAATGTTTTAAATTTAGAACTTGTTTGAATAAGTGTCATCAGGATGATGACCAGCTTTAAGGGGAAAGGATGTCACATATCGATTTTAATTTAAGCTTAATAACCTTTTGATTCTTGGATTTTCATGGTTATTATTTGATTAACTATTATTTAAATAAGATTTATTTTATATGTTTATTATGTGATAATTATATGTTTCTTAATTTACATGATTGATTAGCTATGGGTTAGTTGTACCTTCATACTATGTACATGTTGATCATGTTTGTTAGTTTATACAGTAGTATTTTATGAAAATAATTATGTTTCAAGATAATTAGCTTCATTATTATGAGGTGGATGTAGGACATATCCATCCCTCAGAATGTGATAGAGGGAGAGAATCATCAGAGAGGGTGGTGTAGATAGAGGCATTGAGGGATGATAGAGAGAAAGACTAGAAATCAATGCACACACCATGATATATTAGCATGTTTTATTATTTATGGCTGAGTTAGATATCTATAGTATGTCTATATTTTTTATATGTATATGTCTATTATGATCTTAATTACTATTTGATAATTATGTTAATTTAAATGTGTGATTTCACTAATCTGTTAGTGTTATTGTATTAGTAGTTGTTGATGTTATTGCTTGGTTGATTGAGTGAATCTATACATGTTTTACTTGACTTAACACTATCTTGGATATAGTTAAGCATCTTATAAATAGTGTTTTGCATTAATTCATTGTTATAGGTATTAGATGGATTCTAATACTTTATTTGATATATTGGTAAGTAATTAGTAATGCTTAGAATATTATAATAATATTCATGTTTCTAAACAATGAATATTTATTGTTGAAATGACTAGGTTAAGTCATTATGATTAAGCAATGTGTTTATGACTATTAGTGTAGATTGAGATCTATGTTAATGACTAAAATGCTTGATAAACTTGTTGAAGTCAGTCACATTCTAGGATAACATTGCTATTAACTCTTATCTGTCAATAAGTTTCATTAAATAAGAAATATAATGAAAAGTTTAAATTGTTTTAAATGATATTTGTTAAATATCATTGCTTTGATTTAACACCATAATCAAAAGCATTCATATTAACCATACACTAGGAAAATTTTAATGATAGCATTATATGATAACACCATGGTGTATGATTTATGTTATATTTTTTTATTGTGGATGAATTTATGTTAAGTGGATTGCAAATAATGAAGTCATTGAATCATGCTTATTTCATAAGGGATATTTTAATTATTAGTTAATTTATTTAATCAGTCAAACTTTTGAGATGATTAGGGCTACAAATATCCATTGAATTGGTAATAGGATCTATGAAAAATAATCATAGAGTATTAGAGGTTCTTGGGCATGATTACTATTTCTATTTTTGTCATGCATAAATGTAGTGTCAAATAACTCAGGGAGTTGGTGGAGAAATTTGAGGAAACAAATTTCATGAAATAAGCATGCAGACTATTAAGATGGAAGGAGGATGAAATTTGATAGAAGCAAAAGAGAAAGGAGGAATTGGATCTAGGAGAAAGAATGAAATTCAGAGTTGTCATTATTAGTTTCATTACTAGGTTGGTGATGTATTTAATTTACTGAATGCATATGTGAATGAATTCTATATATGATTATTTTTTAAGAGTTTTAATCAGTTTCATGTTGTTGAAATTATACACAAGGATAAAGGTTTGGCCCTGTCGATGGTTTGGTAATCCAAAGAATCAATATTATGTCCTTAAAACCTTAAAGCCTAAATGGTTAAGACTGTGTAAAAATTTTGATTTTAAAAGAATTTTGAGTTTGAGTGCAATATATTTTTTTGTTATCTATAAGAATAATTTATCCCTAGATAAGAAAATAAAAGGTTAAATACTATCAAATTTTAGTGTGAAAAATAAATACTATGATTGTGTTTATTTTTGCTAAAAGACATTGGGCCTTCTAGTTAGTAAATTTATATAAAATGCTGAAGTTTATTCTTGATTGAAAAAATTAAGTTTGAAATGTATTACCTTGAGGAAAATTTTTGTGTGTTTTAGGGTTGATTTAAAACTTGGAGTTATATGAAAAGGATTATTTCTTGTTATTAGAGTGTATACATAAACCTAGTCAATATTTTAGACCCTCACAGGGTTCGATTGTGTATATTGAAGAATGGTCAAAATAAAAATAATTATGGGTTTAATTTATTTATATATTTTGTCTAAGGGATGAATATTCATATTCAAGGGTATGCATATGAACCTTTAAAACTTAAAATGACCTGAGTTACACACACACACACACACACACACACACACACACACACACACACACACACACACACACACACACACACACACACACACACACACACACACGTGTGTGTGTGTGTGTGTGTGTGTGTGTGTGTGTGTGTGTGTGTGTGTGTGTGTGTGTGTGTGTGTGTGTGTGTGTGTGTGTACACATACATATGTATGTGTGTATATATACACACACATATACATACATACATATGTGTGTGTACATACACACACACACACATACATATATATATATATATATATGTATGTATGTATATATATATATATATATGTATGTATATGTATATATATATGTATGTGTATATATATATATATACATATATATATAAGTATATATATGTATGTATGTATGTATGTATATATGTATCTATATATATATATATATGTATGTATGTATATGTATATGTATATGTATATGTATATGTATATGTATACATATTCATATACATACACACACACAGACACAGACACAGACACACACACACACACACACACACACACACACACACATGTTTAGCTAATTAATCTTGAGGCATTTACAAGTTCTATACAAATAACAAACTCTATATTCAACTATACATAAAATAGATAAACAATAGTCTTGAATGAACTCGATCTAGAATGTATAATACAAGGGTTGAGTTTGTATAGTTGTTAATGTATCTTATATATATATATATATATATATATATATATATATATATATATATATATATATATATATATATATATATATATATGTTTAGCTAGTTAATCTTGAGGCATTTACAAGTTATATACAAATACCAAACTCTATACTCAACTATACATAAAATAGATAAACAATAGTCTTGAATGAACTCGATCTAGAATGTATAATACAGAGGTTGGGTTTGTATAGTTGTTAATGTATCTTATTTTGTTAATATAATGAGATATATTTGTTTAAACTCAGATTTATTTGTATGATAAATGAGAGTTAAATACAATGAGTAGGCATGAGGAGACACTGAGCTATGTATTGAAAAACTATGGAAATGAAAAAATTATAGATGACTGAGTGAATAAGATAACTATATATTTTTATTTGTTATGTAATTCAATAAATTTTGAGTATGCTAGTAAAAATACTGTGGATTGAAATTGCTTGGTATTGTGAAGGTTTGTGATGAAATATAGTACTTCGAAGGTATACTTATAGTTACGAGATACTCTAAGATCATAGACAATAGATTTTCTACTTAGATTATAACATATCCATTCTTAGATTGTGACTGTAAATAATTTTATATATACCTAAGAGTTTAAAAATTATACATATATTCATGATATATACATATGATTTGTCAACTGTGTTATAAATCTAAGAATGGATCTACCATATATAGATGTACACAACTTGTTTTATTCTTGTAAACATTACTTATATAGCAAGGTAATATGGGTGGTTTGTTATTTATTAATTTTTAGTTGAAATATTAAATGTAAGGTATTTAAAAAGTTATATATAGGTCATTTGAAGTTGTTAAATGACAAGCTTCTTCTTATATTTGTTAAATATGAACAAAGATGTAAGTTGTGATTAATGTTTGTTAAGTGGATGAAATAACATTTGAGTTACATATAGTTATTAATAACTTGTAGTCTAGATATGACTCTTATCCAGATGGTATGTTTTTATTGAGGACTATTTATGGATCTATTTATTATTATATAATAAAATAGATGTTTTAAGATTCATTACATTACATTTGATGGATTAAATGTATGTATTTGATTTTACTATATTAAGAATATTTATATCCTCTAATAGGGAATCTTTCATTTGAATCTATTGGTTTTATCTTATTTTATAATTAACTAAATCCTTCAGTTACGACCCTAAATAATTAGTGTGATAGATTTCACTAGCCTAATTCGTGCCCTCAATGCAAGATGAAGTGTAATCTGATTGAGTGGTGTGTATAAAATTAACTGATCCTAGAGAGCATTAACTATTTGAAAACTTTGGCCAAAGTAGTGTTTTTAATATAATTAAAAATTATCATTTAATGTTTTTGATATAGTTTACATATTTGTACGACATCATGTTAGAATGGATTTATTTATGGTATACATCATGTATAAGTTATCTTATAGCATACAAGTTCTAGTTTGTCATTTTGGATTCTTGAAACGTCATAATCTACACACCTATGAAGGTAGGGTCATTCCCTTGTTAGGAGATAGTGTGGGGGATTGATGGTCTATGGGTTGTGTGGAAAATCACTTGGATGATGCTCTCCCTCTCTATAGTAGTACTACACTAGAGACTACACTTGAGATTATTGATGGATAATTGAGTTCATTGAGACTCATATTCCATGGAGCTTTGTATCATTGTATTATTAATATTGAGACATTATTATTATTAAAACTATATTATTTATTCATTTGTACATTTACATCAATGGTTGTAATGATTTATCAACCATGGCTGAAATTGTAATAATATTTTTATGAAATAAATGCAGTATTTATTATTTATTCAACATTATTCATGTTTTGATACATTATATCATGGTCATCATTATCTAAATGGATTAGTTGTAAAACTTGTGGGGTTAACTAAAAATAATACATTTAGTTAAATATCACTTAGTTAGATTTATTGTGGTCAAATCTATTAGATGAATATTTGTAATTAATATATTTAAAAAAAAAATTAATCTGTATTAGTAAAATGTAGTGGGGTTGTTACACATATCTTAGATAAATATATGTAAAAATACACTGAGATATATAATTCTAAGAACCTATTCCACTTATCTCTCAAATTTAATATAGGTTCCTCAAGAATGATATCTCTTAGAGTCTCTTACATAGATTTATCTAAGATATGCATGCTAGTGTGTGTGTGTAATTGGTAAAAATATGGGTTTTGAAAGGCCCATACCCTTTTATAGTACTAATAAAAGATAAAAAATGAAAGTAATATAATCATAAATACAAAACATACAAAGAATAGGCCAATCAAAAGATACACTAGCTAAACGAAAATTGAACATCAACAAAAACATAAAAACATGATCATCATAACATTAAAAAGTGTGTGAGATATACAAATAGTATTAAAAATTCATTTGATGACAAGATCATAAAGGATCACATACTCCCAATCTTATTTCAAAATTTTGAGCTAGTTTTCAAAATACCCTAATTCAATCAACTCTACTTCATCCATGCGATTCCTCTTCTTTCATTTTGTGCTTTTACTAGGACCTTCTTGAAGATACCCTACTTTCCTCTTCTTGAATCTTCTAGAAATGTCTTAACACTTTAGGAATTATTTTTAATGATGGATTCAATTATTGAAATTTATTGATCAATATTACCTATGATGGTTTACTTACCCTTCTCCAATCTCACCATTTTTCTATTAGCATTTTCAAGGTCTTCCCTAATTTGATAAATATCATAAAAGAGATCTCATTTAACAATGTCCTATTCAAGCCTTGTCTTATTATTATATTTTTCCCTTTCCAACTACCTTTCCATTTATTTGAAATAATTTTTTGATTTTTTGATCTCAATGAGTAAGATTTACATAATGCTCACTTGTAATTTGAGGGCCTTCTCTTAATTATCAATCCTCTTAAATTGTTCTTCATAAACCCTAAATCCTAAACCCTTAGGACTAGGTATGGACCGTCAAGACAAGGAATCATCATCCTCAAACTCAAGATCACTAAATTAAGAGGCATGGGTATCTACTCAAGGGTGAGGAATATCATTACCAATATAAATTATGTTATACTTCAATTGCTTAGAGGATTAAATCTTATCTTTCCCCTTGTCAAAATTTAACCTAATGTATTTATCATATGGTATCACTAGTTTATATAATTAGAGGATTACCCAAGGATATCATATCATTAGTATGCTTAGATATACTGGCTGAGACATCTTGGCATTCCTCACTCTTTTCTAGATTTATCATTGAGAGTATTTTAATTATAAAAACCTTAGGCACCCATTTAAATCTGGACCCACCCTCCTTAATATGGTTGAGATTACAATTATCCTCCCCTTATTTGGTAATGTTGGAAGAGAAATATGGGGTTTAATTTACTACAAGACAATGATGGCTTGGGCTTCATATAATAGTAGATTCATATATTTTTACATGGGTATGTCAATTTTATCATGTTGAAATTCAAAGAACATAATTATCCAAGGAAATAACAAGAAATATGGGGATGCTCATGAGTTTCTCATACCAAAAATTATTTAGAAATGAAAATTGAAATGCATAGAGTTTATTGTACTTTCATTTTAGAGTTACATATTTCATGATATGCATACAAAATTCCACTCATGGGGTAGGTAGGGAGGTCCTAAGGATCACAAATTGTAGCTCATGAATCCTTTCATTTTCCTTGAAGAAGGTGTTAATATCTTTGTTTTTCCTCTATATATTCTTATAGATGTTTAGTCCCTTAGTTGGCATTTTAATAACTATAGAAATGATTTATTCAAATATATCTATATAAATCCCCCTCATGGTAATGATTATGTTCTTATAAGCCTTAGAAAAATCCATTGATAATCCTACGTCATGGCCCTTTATTCAATCAATGCAACTCCCTGATCCATCCCTCTTGAGGATGTTCCAAACTCTGGCATTTATCTTCACCTTTACACTAGAATAAGATTCAACTTTGAGTTTTCCCCTCCAATGGTTCCTTCTAAAACTACAGGATCATTACCACCTCAACTATTTATACATATGGGAAAAAAGGAATCATGTTATGTAATAGTGTATTTTTACATGTAAATCAAGTGATTATAAGATCCAAAAAAACATGTGGGGATCCAAGTTTTATAATTATTTCTCATACATTATAGATGATGACATACCACCTCCTTCCATGAATATAATTTATAAAGATTTTTCACATGAGGATTTATATAATTTACTATCCTAGTTAAATTGGGTATTATTACATCATTAATCATCTTGGTGATCAAGGAATGAGAGTTGAAAATAAAAATATTCCTTAGGGTATTTTGTGGCCTTATAGAATGTGATAATAGTCTATAGTATTCTTAACAACATAAAAATATAATAATTAATATTAGATTATTCATTGAGATTAAGATTGATGAATGGGGGAAGGCTATTTATTATGGTTGATTTTAGAAGATCTAGATTATAAATACCTAAATTTGCAAACTAATCTATAACACTATTACCTTATTTGTATGTGTGATTAATAGATACCTCCTCAAAGTACTAAAGAAAACTTTGAACATAAAGTTTAGAGAGTAAATACTTCTTAGATAATTTATTCTCTTTTGAAATCCCCATTTGATAACTAAAAATTTTATATTCATTTCCTTTGTAAATTGAATGCATCATAGAGATGCACTTTATTTTTGTCAAATGGTTTTTTTAGAATCCCTAGAAGCCCTACATAAGCCTCTATCAACACCTCATTATTTTCTATAATTATACATCTATCACCTTCTCTACATATTTTTTGATGCTCCATCAAAATTTATCTTGGCATAGGATATGGGAGGTCATGTCCACTTAATCAATCTTATATATACTTTTTTATTACTTTCGTTAGACTCTTTTGGAAAACAAAGATCTTAATTGTGGATTACCATTTGTTCAAACTTTGGAACTTCATAAAAATCACTCTTAATTATGGAATATTTATTTTTCTTGATAGTTTACATAATATAATATCTAATTATCAAAACATTATTCTTATTAATCTAGAAAATTTGGAGGCTATATCTTTCCATCTACCCAAAAATAAATGGGGAATTGAAATCATCAAAAAAATCTCGAGGAAAGGAAAAGAAAAAGGAGAAAGCCATTAGATGATGAGATTAAAAAAATAATTTGGTCTGACCCAAAATATTCCAAACAAGGAAATAAATTAGTGAAAAATATTGAGATAAAAAGGGCATTATAGGAATAATTAAAGGACAAACACAATATCAAATTTGTAGAGAACACATATATTCAAAATAGGAAGACCATTTCTCATAATTATATCCACAAAGTGTTTTTTTTTAGATATTAAAGATATAAATGAGGTCATGTTTCCAAAGGGAGTTACAATGAAAACCATAAAAAATGGGATTAAATTCAACATGGTAACCTAATTTGATGTTATAAGACCTATCCTCTTAGGCAAACCAAGCCATTTCATATTGTTTCTAAAAAAAGAAAAACATGAAAACATTTAAGCTTCTAATTAAGAAATAATAGGCCATAATCACTTCCAAACTAGAAGAATCCATATAAAGATCTTTCCAAGAGTCAATCCTTTCTACTCCTTTCCAATAGTATATTAACTTTTCCCCATTGATATTTTAAATATGGGACTAAGTTTCTTCCAAGGGATAGTGAAAATTAATGGTTCACTAAGAATCCAAACATCATCCCATAATAAATCTTTATTTCCATCCCCAATAATACATTTGTAGTATTTTTCCAACAACTTTATACTTTTAACAAGGTTGTTCCAAAAGGAAGAACCCTACAAAGGTGATTCTAAAATGAGAAAATTATTAATTTATTTTTAGCCTAGGTACTTGTATTTGATAATTTTATTACTTAGGTTATCCTCTTTTAATAATCTCTACCCCATTTTTTACTAAAGGTATTTATTCATTGTATTAGTATTTATCAAACCAAGGCCCACATGAGATTTAGGTAAAAAACCTTATCCCATGTCACATGATGGATTTTGTTTTATCTTCCACTTGAAATAAAATGAATATATTCTAAATTTAATCAATATTATCTATGATTTTTATAGGAACCTTAAACAGATACATGAAGTATATGTGTAGACTTTGAAGAGATATCTTGATCATACTTACTATCCTGAGTGAGGAGGCTTCCCTTATAACCTAATAAATTATATTGAAATGTGTCAAAAATGGAATTCCAACATCTAGAGTCAATTATTTACTTGAATAATTTAATTTCAAGATAGTAAGGAGAGAGGCATGGAGTTTGAAATTCCATTATGGGTGATATTATTTGTTGTCTTATTACCTGTGTATTAAGGAAGAAGATATAATTTTTACATAAGTTGATACATTACCATGTGACTTAAACATAATATCATAGTATATTTTTTATGATTTTAACTTCTTAAACTAAATATTACCATTATAAAAACTGAAATTTAATCAATAAATGCTTGAAAATGGTTATTCTTAAATTAATTACCTTGTTTGGCTAATTCTCCTTTCCAATAACCCATAATAATGAAGAAAGACTTCAACATCTTGTAATTGCTAATAACATCTTCTAGACTTTCCTATTTCATCCATATTCATCCCTATTAAATAGATAATTTACTATCACTTTTTTTTCATAATAATTTGTCAATTTAGGTGAAATCTATAGCAAGAAACAGGGGCATACTACACACCTGACCAATAGTGTGTACTTGTCTCTCAAACTCTTATGATTATCTTTTCAAAATAACACACTTCCTAATGGATTTATTTCACATTTTAATATATTGATTATTAGAAAAATAAAAATATTTATATATAAAAAGACATCAAGGGTCACACTTGAAAGGACCTACACTCTCTTATAAGGAACTTAACTTTTTTATTTCAAAATCATCTACTTTACAACTAAATATACTATTATGATTATATTATAATATTAAATTCTTTGGCCAAGTGTAGAATTGCTTATTTTTTGTTGAGGGCATCCCTTGTCAATAATTCTAATTGAAATTACTACTACATTCAAATTATCTTCCCTAAAGTGA
Organism: Torreya grandis; assembly: GCA_037957365.1. NCBI lineage: Eukaryota > Viridiplantae > Streptophyta > Pinopsida > Cupressales > Taxaceae > Torreya > Torreya grandis. Next base: position 1,992,386 of record JARHVA010002661.1, read on the forward strand.
TAATTGCATTGGCGTAAGGCCCTTTGGGATATGTAGGAAACATTCAATAAATAAGGGGATTTATGAGTATAGATTGGCCATCCTCACTTCCCTCATCCCCCCATTTAAAATGTGATCTATTTTTATGTACTTATTCAATATTATGGTTCTAATATTATAGGTTTTCCATTCATAAATTTAGGCTCCACACAAGGACATGTTACATACAGACACATATGAACAAGCCCAGATTTTAAGATCTAGTGCACAACATGATAGAACAAAGTCATGGTAGTAACACATTGCACTCATTTCTACCTCTTTCTGACTTTTTTCAATAGACATCAAGCCATTATTTTATAGCACATATGTGTTTTCAGATATTTTTAGACAATTACAATTTATATAAAGTAAATATAGTCTTAAATAAATAATTTTCAAGGACAATTCTTTAACCCTGACCTTAAATTATATTTTTATAAAATTTATAAATTTTTTGGACCTTTGAATTTTACTATCTTTTTTTGTATATATCATCGTAAATCAAATTAAATAGTGTAAATTTCTATGTAGAGTTATTTACAATTCATAATTAATTATAGTGTAAACATTTTGGTGAACCTTATTAGAGTAGGGGTTTAATATTTTCTTGTAGTTATTTATAACGGGATTTTTTTCCTGACTTTGAGTTTTCCTACTTTCATGGATAATTTTTCTTAGGTGTACATGGATTTATAGTTTTATTGGAGGAATATTAAGTAAATCCCTTGACCATTTATTCCAAGTATTGAAGTTACTCTTTTATTATTTCCTCTTTGGCCACTTTTCCTAAAACTTTATAGGGAGCAGTTACACATGCACTCTCCCATATGTTTATCTCACATTTGTGATCTTTGGTAATGAAATATTGAGATTTGTATCTGAATTTATTTTGTGTAATATTCTCATTTATATTATTTTTTTCTCATAACTATTGTGTTGAGTACTAGCTTGTCTTGTGCCTAACACAAACCTATACACATGTTTGATCTATATATCCAAACATCCACTCTAAAATGATATCAAAGCACTAAATTCGTATATGCTTATCTAGGTTTTCTTTACTATTATCTATTTATAAAATTTGAGTTTATTTACAAATATATGGGGGTTTATCTTCACAATCCATATTTGAGTGTTTTACAAAGTAATAGGTGTTTTCTAAATATAAAGAAAAAAATTATAAAGTGTTTTTTATTAAAAAATGTATTAATATTTTTAGGATGTGTTTTTGTGTAGGCCTAGTCTTTCAATCTCTCCAAAAGAGTGGAGGGTCTCACATTCTATTCATGTTAGTCAAAACCTCATTTGGGCAAATTTCAACATGTTTTTATCCACCATTAATGATGTTATAACCTAGAAATGACATGTATCCTAATATCACACCATTAGAGATCTTCAAAATGGATTTTTATGTCATTCAAGCCCTCCAAACACACCTAAAATACCTTCACACCCCTTTAAAAAATTGTACAGCTTTTGAATCTCTCTTACATGATTGGAGACTCCCACATGACCTATTACACCATTAGAGAGCCCTATACAACATGTTATGCCATTATTAAGTCTTACACAACCTAAAAAGGTTTATTTAGTCCTCATAATAGTCTTGTGGTATCCTACACCCAGCCATTGAAGACCAAACCAACCACATGTTTCCCTTGGTGAATAAAAATGTGATCCATAGTTTGGTTTCTTCCCATAGCATTGCTTATCTATTCTCTCTTCCAAAGATAAGTCAAAAAATTGTTACACTAACTTAAAAACATATGTCTTATTAATTTTTTAATATCTATTTTTTTATTTTCTCTTCAAGTGGAACTATCTCTATGTGATAGTACATGTGGGTGAACAAAAAATTATGTAAGACTAAAAAATTTCTTTCTAGAGGTCACTAGTTTTATTCCATCACTTATATATAAGGATATATCTACCTTTTTAAGTCATTAGTGCATTTAAATATTGTGTGTATTAAATTAAAATAGGTCACGGAAGATGGGAAAATGATATATTATGTAAATTTTGATTGGTAACTTGAAATTGAATACTTTTTTGGTCAAAAGTGCATTTTTTGTGCCCCATCAATTTGTGTCATCTATTTTTTAATCCCACTAAACTTACAAAGTGAAAAATCTATGGGGTTAATTGATACTAATCTCCAGGGGGTATTTATTTTTAGTTCATCTTTTTCTTATGCATTTATTGCACTTCTCTTTTTATGCAATAACAACAATTATTACTATGACCTTATTTATGCACAATGGATACAAGTTCAACCAATTTTCTAACATCATTTAATTATCATGAATGGAAAGAAAAATGTAAATTATTCTAAGGAGCAAACGTTTACATTGCATTACAATGGGGTTAGAAACTAAACCAATAATAGATACATAAAAAGTTAAGTGGTACAATCATAGTGATAAAGCCTATAGGTTAATATTTATTTATGTGCCTCTTGATCTCCTCTTTCATATAGAACCTATAAAAACACCCAATGAAAGGTGTACCATTTTGGAAAATATCCTTATGAATTAAGATATGATGAGAGATTAGGAACTAGAAAATGAACTTATTTATACACTTGATTTTGGCCACTTTCATGCCTAAACCAAGATTTAGATCAATTTATAGTAAATAATGTAATTTAAAGTCTAGAAACTCACCTAAATTTCCCAAATTTATCAACATAAGGGATTTAATTACTCATAAACACGGTGGGGCTTGATTATTTGTGGTATTACCCTATATGTACCAATAACCTAGTTCAGTTTTAACACTAATCAATTTACAACCTAGTAATTTAAAATTCTTGTCATGTTGAGCTATTAATTCAAAATATTTAAAATAATTGTCAAAATCCAAAAAGCACTAAGAAAGATTAATTAAAATCAAAATATCAATTAACATGATAAATAAAAATTCCAAGTTGAATTAGTGAATTTAATTTATCAAAAAAATTATTTTTAGCCAAATATGAAGTCAAGGTCAAAGGAGCTAATAAAGTGATTTATGAATTCTTAATATTCTAAAAAGGTGAGTCACAACCTCACATATATTTAAAGTGAGTTGTCATTGATCATAAATATCTAAAAATGAGTTTTCAAGACTTCATGAGTGTTTTGGCCTAACCTAGGGTTAGACTGACTCAACTTAGGTCATTTTAGACTCAACCAAAATTAGAACTAAACCTAACCTCCCTAGGGTTAGAGTTAATTTTTAGACTATAAATATAAGTGATCTCACTTTATCCAAATAATCTTTTATATGTAAGTTGTAAATACCTTAATTTAGACAAGAAACCATAAGTACTATGTCTTTTACTACTATTTCATACTAAGGTCTTAGGGATAATTATAGTGCTTATTCGCATGGTCATTTTGAGTCTTTTGATCTTTTTGTCTTTTTTTAAAAAATTTGTAACACTCCTAGTAGTCATAAGTCAATTTTTCAATATCAAAATATCCCCTAACCTCTCTTGATTGGTTTTAGCTATGCTTTAAGATTTAATATATTAGTGCTACTTTCAGGATAGTATCACCACATGGTGTTAGTGTTTAGTTATGGCTCTAGTGTTTGATGGTCCCTTTATCTTGTTTTTGAGTCCTAACCCTTCATGAGCCTTCTCTTATGTTTTTATCTCTATTTTATGATTTTTCATCCAATGAACAAGGTCTTATATTAAAATCAAATTTCCTTCTATATAAAGAGACTCACAAGTCATTCTACATCTAGAACTTACTATTTTGGTACATAATTACATAAAATTAATCAATAGTACAACTCAATACTATGCATACTACTCAGTAATGACATCTAGAAATTACATGCTTGATGAAATAAGGGCTTAACTAAAAGTCATTTTAGCATACATGCAAGTTAATGGTGCACATTCCCTAAGTGATAACTACATGTGATTTGGGACCCCTGGTAATGAGGTTAATATAGGTAGTGGTTAAGATAATAGGGGCTCCACTCTATGTGATCATAACATTCCATTACCCAATTTTTTATTTCCTTTTTACATTTGATAAATTTATTATTTAATGTGTTCAAGTATTCATTAGGGTTTTGGAAGAGTTTCAACTAAAATAATGACACATGCGAACTCCCAAATGACACAAAACTTCCTAAAAGACCTCCATAACCTCCCATAACTTCCTTGAAAGTTTTAAATAATCCCTATAATAGGGACACTAGCACCAGAATTGGGAATTATCACCACATGGTGATATTGTCTTGATATGGGTGCTATTATCTGAGACCAAATTTTAATAAATAATTAGAAGATGAAAGGTGTCTGCCTGTCTCTCTAGCCTGTTCTAGTTCCCTAATCCACATAAAACTCTATTTATTTATTTATAGATAAGTACCCTTTCTCTTCTCACTTTTTATTTTTGAAAAGTTCAATTAAATCAATCATTTCTAATTTTCATTATAGATTAACAATATACTCATCCCTTTAACAACATATGAATTATATGTGTTATGTTTTAAAAGTTTAAACCATTTGGTAAACCAAACTTACTTTGATATTGTTTAAAACCCTACTTTTGCTTAGGATTTACTTCTCTTAATTTTTGTACATTAAATTAGGGTTAAAAAAGTTTCTTTTTTTTACTTTTTAGCATAACCTATTTAATAAAAGAGTTACATCTAGGATCATTAGATCAACGACTACATATGATGGAGTGATTTCATGAGTCAAGTAAGTGTACATCATAAAGAAACTACTAGTAAAATAAATCATGCATAGAATATTACAAAGGAATGAGAGAAAATAATGAAATAAAGACTATTTTAGATAACATGGACTTATCAATAGTCCAAATTTATGAAAACTTTAAGAAATTAATTAGACTGTATCAAGATTAAATTGGACTGTATTGAAATTAAGTTGGATTTACTACAAATAAATCACATTTGTCTCATGTATTTGTGATAAGTCTAAATTATTTAAAATGATCATAAATAATTAACAGTTGAAAACTATCATAAATAAATTAGACTTCATCAAGTATTACTTTGAATTATTAAAAATAAATCACATCTATATTATATATTTGTAATAAGTCCAAATTATGCAGTTGTTCAAACTAGTTCATAGACCATGAATTTATAGATAATAAGACTTGGTGGTTTATGTCTTAAATAAAAATAATTCATACATCAATTAGGTGCTTAGGTGATATGTGATTCAAAACACTTGGGATGATTGGGATGCCACATGTCATTAGTTGATTAGATAATGAACTATCTATTTAATCTTATTGGAGTGACATCATCATGATCATCATATTTTATCTCGTATTTGTGTACATGCCATATTTTGATCATGGGTGTTATATTATTATATCATCAATATAATCTCCCACATAGTTGAGTTATTGAGATTGTGATGCATGTTGAAATCCCAAGTGCTCATATTATTTGGGATTTTTATTTCAATAGTTATCATTTTACATATCTAAGTCACCAAGATTATGACATGTGGCACAATATTGGGTGCTTATATAAAGTGTAATTTGAAAAACTAAAAAGCTAAATAACATTTGTCAATACACAAATGCTAAAGAACAAATCTTGATGCACAAGTGGGACATTCTAAGGTGTAAACCACAAAGACCTTTTCACATACATGGGAATGCTAAGGTTTATTTTTAAAAACACAAAAGCCAAAGTGTAAATTCTCAAATGTGCAAACTATGAAGACCATTTTCTGATTACCATTTTTAATGATATAAAATATGAATTTTAATTTGAAAAATTGAAAAGTCGAAGAGGTTTTCATTATTCATAAAATGTAATCTAGCTATTTGGAATACACAAAATTTGAAGACCATTTTTAATCATAAAAATGTAAAATGGGCGTTCCAATGGTCAAATGCTATTAAATAGATGCACAATTATTGTAATACTAAACTGTCATAGTAGAAAATATAAATCTCAAATACTGAAGTGTAATTTCCAAGACCTAAAATGTGAATCACCACTAGAAATAAATATAAATAAATAAAGTGATAAAACATTATACATTCTAAAAGATGGATTAAATTTTGAAAAAAAAACATTCATATTTTTCATTCCAAAATTAAGGAATCACCATTTCAAATTTCCCAATCCTTTTATCATTATTTTTGTTAGTGCCTAGTGGGATAATACATTCAAATAGTCTATTACAATGCCTTTCAAAAAATTAGTGAGAATAAGTGTATGAAATCTCAAATGTTTATTCGGTTTCCAAGTGAAGATGATACTATCTATGAGTATGGATGGTAAAGATGTGTTAGTTGGGTTTGACTTCTATTTCTTATCCAAGCAGCCTAAATAAATTTATGCTTCTTTTACATATGTTTTCCCTACATGAATTGGGATGAACCAAGCTAAATTAACCATTCATTCTATATCCCCATTTTTTTAGTATCTCAATATTACTTTTAGCTCTAGAAACCCATACTGTGTAGTCCACTACAATAGAATTGTTAGGTCTAACAAATAACATATCTTTGATTTGCACATCTTGAACTGCATAAAATGTAATTTTTGTTCTTTTGCTTCATGGACCAACATATGTATCTGTAGATGCCACTCCAAAATCAATGGTCCTATAATGAACCATTATTTTCTATACTGGTGGGTATGTCATCACAAGTTCTAGGCCAAAAATCTCTTGTGCACTCAACTTCAAAAGAGAACATGTCTTCTTTCATTATGTCATGGATGTTTTGGAAGTAATATGTTAGATCCTTCAACTTACTATTTTTGGTCAAATAAAATTCATTGAATTGTTGTACATACTGATTCAAGTTATATGTATTTACTTATATAATGGAATCTTGAGACATTTCTCTATTTTGTAAGTATTTGAAAACTTTTTTTTTGGATTACCTTATGGAACATTTGGCTCACCATTTTATTTTATTCTCCATTATGTAATGCGGGGGAGGGAGGGGGGGCTAATTTATATCTCTTATAGAGTTTTTGCAATGCATAATGGGTTGACCTTGCTCCATGCATAGAAGAAAGTATTAAACTTTTTTCAAGCCTACTATTTCATTTCTTCTCTTCAGTTGGTAATTATTAACATACTCTTTGAAATCCACTACCTCTTCAATCAAATATGGCATGAAGTTTCTTGTATTTTCACACATCTTATAAGTGTCCATCATCTCTACCATACTCCATACATCTTTCCTCTTTATACATTCAGATAGGTTTCCAAATATGCCATTGATGTCCTCATGGGTATGTGCTACAAGGAGAAATTTGACCTCAACATCGAGGAAAACACCTTTGTAGATAAGGAGAGATAAATATTAAAACACATACCTATACAAAAAAGCATGATTTTATGAATTTATAAATGTAACATTAGTTCCATATAAGGTTTGACATTTTTTAAATATAGTTATGGATGGAATTACCTATTATTATTATCCTGATAATAGTTTTCTAGTTGAAGGTATAGCCTAGAAGGAAGTTTCTCAAAGGCACCAATTGATTGTGTTTTTTCTCTATATTTCTTACATTAAGGGTAGCAATTTTTATACCAAATTACATCATATAATGGATATTTTGAAAATACAAGTTTATATAATAAAGATCCATAAGTATCTGGCATTGTTGTTTCCATATACCTGAAGTGCTTGTTTAATAAGGTGATAGTAAAGTTATACCCTCCAAGAATGTATGGTAAAAAAATACCCATATCTACCTACAACATGACCATGTGTTATAATCCCTACCATTGACAACTCTAATATTCTATTAGTAACTACTTTAATTTTTGTCACTATCCTTATCACAAATGTTTTTTGACATTCCAACTTATCATGAATGACACTAATCATTCTTTAGGGTATTACTCTGACATTCATTTATGTGTGTAATACATTTACCTTGAAGAAAGTATTTGATTTCAGTGCATCAAAATTTCTTGATCAGTATGATCTTCTTGATCTCTAGAGAGGGACCCACAACAATTATGTTGAGTCAACAAGATGCATGATTTGCACCTATTGAAGTCATTAGGCATGGTAATGGTCACATCATAAAAATTAGTTTTCCATGTGTTATTGAATTTTGGCTAGGATATTGGCTCATATTTTATATCTACTAGTTGTACATTGTTGTGACACCTCATAAATTCTTGAGTGAAATATTTTGGAAGATGTTGAAAATTTTATTTTGATCCATCATATATACCTAGTATGTTAGTCATGGAGAAACATCTGCAAAATCATCCACTAATTAGTCCAACAAATCTTTATCTACCATTGTCTTCTTTTATGGATTTTGTTTAAATCTCCTTAGATGTAATGCATTTTTTTCCTCATTTTTGTGATAATTTTGAATATCAAAAAAGTTATTTCTCTTCAATCCATATATTTTAAGCCAAGCTTCCAAATAGATCTCTGTACCCTAAATATCAATGCTAGTTTTGTTTTTATTTTTCTTAAACAAACCAGAAGAAAGGGCATCCAAGACATGTTACCTCATGTCTATTGTGGTAGAATAAAACAAATTCATCTTTGCATATTTTAGAATCTCAAATGATAATCATGATTGAAAACATTTTTTGGTGCAATATTTATCCACACACATTGTTGAAATATCACTATCTATGATTTCATCGAACTCCACTTGGTTGAGTGAAGTGTTTGGCTAATTTATTTTTTAGCCCAAGTATTTGTAGTGAAAATTAATATTTTTAGATGTCTTTATGCTAGGAATGTTTGACAAGGAGTGACTTCATTATCCACTATGTCCCAAATGTTTCCAATTTCTTTCTCTTTTGGTGTCATGTATGGTAAATGGATTGCTCTATAAGTCTCAGTGTCCACTATTTTTTTGGAAGGCCATCTAATGATAGATGTTTTAGTTACCTATGTACTGAAAGTATCATAATGTTGTATAACTTGACTTATGTAAATTCCCAATTCATTTTCTAACATTGGGATAGGAATGCAACAAAAAATCTCCCCTGGTTCTGAAAATTCAACATAACCAAAAGCAATGTTTTAATCATTTGTAAAAGGTGTACATTTGTGAAAAAAATGTACCCTTTGAACAAGAAAAGGTTTTCTTAGGATTTGAAATTTGGTAGGATCATTGATATATCAAAAAAATAAATCTAAGCAAGGGTTTTCTTATTGCAATGGTTGTATATGCAAAACTAAACTCAAATTATTTTATCTTTATTCCATGTCATTATCTATAAAAAATGTATCTATGATGTGTTTCATCATTATTATGCTCCATATATTAAAAATATCAACTACATCGCCCAAATTATCCATAAAAGATGTAAGAAATGGAAGCGGTAGAGTCAGATCAAAAGATTTAGTCACATTAATACTTACACATTCAATAAGCATTTCCTTATTATGGCATGTGGAAGTGAGATTTATGGGTTCTAGAGATTCAGCATCTGGACCTGCCACTTTGTGTATATTTCCTTCACCAATGACCTTACCATTATTTATGAGAGAAACATAGCCTCCACATTGGAAAGCCATTGATGTATGATTATTCAACCTCGACATTTGTAAAATACATGAGAAGAGTTATTAATTAGGTTATTTATAAAATTAGTCTAATTTATACCTATATGTAGGAGATAAATCTATATTTATACCAAAACTTAAGCATGGATATATGTTAAAACATAAAAATGTTAAAAAGGTAATGTATAACATGTTTTTAATGACACAGTTTATGTTAATCCAAAAAAAAATAGCTTTTAATATCATATACTACATCCTTCAATTCTTGTTTCATCTTACTTTGAAGGTATCTCCTAGGAGATACATTTCAAACATGCATCAGAGTAGAATAGCCAATAGAGAAAATAGCTAATTAAGTTAATATTGACCCATGTATTTTATTACAATATAAAATGATAATGAGCAATAGGGGTTTTAGGAAAAATTATGGAAAATGATTATCTTCTTATATTTTGGGATCCTTTATTTGATTTGAAACTTTGTTTTGGACCCAAAAGTTTGAAGATATCTCTTAGGAGATATCTTTCAAACATGTGTATGGGTACCGTTGAAGGTTTAAAGGTAGTACTAGGTGAGACCTTGAAGGGCCTTGTAATAACTTCAAAGGTACCTACAACGTTAAGCTTAAGAATTCATTTTTCAATAGTCAAAGACATGTGGCATGTACCCATGAACCCATAATATTTAAATGCTCAAAAAATATTTCAAGTTCGCTAGGTGAGTGACTCTCCATGATTATGCCAAGTGTCTCCATCCCATTTACCAAGAGACTAAAAAATTGAATCTCATGTGTGAAATCTTAGGAATATATAAGAAGTGTTGTGGTGACATGTGTCTCCAACTGAACTACCTTTGAAATTATTTTTAAAAATGGGGCCCACTTCCCTTAGCTAATGGTAACCACTTATTTAAATAATAACTCCCTTATTTTCTGAGGAGCATCGTGATGACATGTTTTGTTAGTGGAAGGGACCAAGACTTCAATTTTGTGACCATGCCCACTTATGCACTCAATCATTTTGAGTCCATGATGAACTCAAGTGTTGGCTTTAAGTTTATGTCCACATTATTTATTCTCTCCCAATGGGATACATATAATTATTGTACCATAGGGAGGTTACCTACAATCTAGATTAGGAGGCAAGGGCATTATTCAACTACTAGATTTCTTGGTCCTTGGCTAAGGACTCTTATTGCATCTGCTAATGCATCTATTTTTTCACACTTTTATAGTCCAAGAAGTTATTATAGGTATGCATAGTATAAATTATTAAATTCATTTAATAAGTTTATTTGAAATGTAAAATATCATTGTTTTTACTTTCCAAAGAAAGGATATTAAGGAGAAATGTGGTAAAAAAAGTACATTGATCTTGAATTAAATCCAATAAAGTGGTGATGATAAGAAAATTATGGTAGAATTACCACTAATGGTCAAGCAAGACCATTAATGACATGGTGTTTTGAAAGATTGCATCTTGTTTAAGGTAGATCAAGTTGGGAAATGATAGGTGGATTCATTAGATAAATTGGGCACACAAAGTGACATAAGATCACATAAAACACACTCTATGGGGTGATTTAAATATTTCAAAGACAAAAAGGATCACCATCAAAGCCAAAATATAAAATATGAGGAAGAGTGTTTATGTGTAAGCAATCAGTGCATTAAAAAGAGGTTGGTTAGAGAAAATTGGATGTAAAAAGCCATAAAATTAAGTATAGTAACAATGCCAAAACATTATAGACTTTAGCAAATAAGAGTATTCTAATATCTTCTCTCAATATAATCCCATACAAAAAATCAATATCTCAATTTTAGTAGAATAAAGCAATCAAATAGTGCATATTATAGGTTTATTCATGGATAGGAGAAAGTTGATCCCATTCACAGATGTGGAGTAGGTATAAATGGGGATTGAGATAGGTATTCAACAAACCAAATTCAATGACTTGGATCCCTTAAAATTTATGGAAATAGATGAAGCTACTCTCTTTTCCCTATCAACTTAACTAGGTGAACAAGTAAGATCTCTTACACTTCAACATCTGCTTATGGGTTCTGATGTAGAGAGGCTAATCAACTTACCTACATTCGAGCAACTAGATGAGGTCGTGTATACCTTTTTAAGTAGATACAATCAAGGGACTATTCATTTTTCTATAGATATCACCATTTGGATCAATGAAAAGACCATGGAAAGAGCCATAGGCTTCCTTAATTGTGGAATATCATTATTTCCATACTAGTCTACCACACCACCAATTCATTCATTTTTCATGAGAAATTTCCCACTAGGATAGGCAGAGGAACCCTAATTGAGTCCATTAAGTACATTTTAATGCACATTATAGTAGAGTATACTAGAAATATGTTTTTTTATATAATAAATTAGGCAATAAAAAGAGTAATTGACATTTTGTATCACATGATACACCAGAATGATAATTTCAATTGGCCCAATTTTCTTGCATTTAAGCTTACCAAGAATATTGAAAAGTAACTTTAGGTAGCTTACAAATTTTCCAATATTAGTTTCTAGTTTTGTTATTATTGTTCACCCAACAGAAGTCCCCACAAGGCCAAATTAATGTTATTACCCTCACAGGTATCATTGGGCTTAAATAGGGCAATATTATGAGCAATTAGGGTAGTTTAATGCATGATGGTTTGAGGTTGTAACTTTGATCAGGTCACACCCTCAAATTCCACAAGATGTCATATAATATTTTGGGTAGCATGCATCAGTAACCAATCTATATAATGGTATTCAAATCAAGGTGCATGAGTTGGCCATGCCAATTATGACTCCAATGCCTTTTTTCATCATAATGATTGAAGCATAATATAAAGTATGGAGGTAAATAACCCTAGTTATGACATCAATTTAGCCTATTTGAATCATCCCTACAAGTGCACAATAACATAGGTAAGATTAATAATAACCGCAACTAGCTGTATAACCATAAGCCTCACCATAATAGTCTACAACTCCCACATAGCAAGAAAAAGGCAAATAAAAGGTACTTGTGTAGAGAGCCTCACCACCACTAGTTAGAAAGAGATCAAGGCAAATTAAGTCTTGGTTGGAAAATCCACATATGCTAAGGATAGCTTGGGAGTATGACATCACAATGTTGGGGTTGATGTAGAGAAAGTTATTCAATGCATGATCGAAAACATCGGCTAAAAGATATATGATAAGGAGGAGGAGTTATTTTTTTGGAAAGTAGTGCCCACTTGCCAAGTGTAGAATAAAGTAAGCAATGATAATTTGATTGAAATTATACAACCCCTCCTTATATTATTTTGGATATTTTAGGTCAAGAATAATCTCAACATGAACTTATGGTATAAATTTTCCAAAAAGATTTATAAGACGGTTCATCATCTGCATATTTTGTATATCGACAAGAGGAAGGGATCCTAGTATGGCCACTGATTCATAAACAACATAGTCATCATTAAATTAGGCCTTCAACCATTATACTATAATGTATGGTATACTTTAGAGAGACCCATCAAAAGTAGTACCCATCAGCTAAAGTATAGGGGTATGAGAAGACACAAGGATACACTTTATCCCTTCAGTTGATTCAAAAAAGATTTTTATGTGCATAGGTGTGGTTATCAAATCTAAATATTCAAAAAACTCACATTATGATATGGAAATCGATGATGTGTATGTAATGAAGGGATCCCCAGATACCACTATGCTAGATCCAGTATAAGAAATGGTTGATGTGTAGGATACCATGGATCATGAGGAGGAGGCTACAAATAATGAAAAGAGGAAAAAGAGAAAAGTAGAGAAGAACAAAGAGAAGAAAGATGCCATGGAATAATTAGCTACATAAAAATCCCAATGTGCATAATAGGAAAAATAAAAATATCATATTGAGGAAGAACAATAACAAAAGAAGTCTAAAGAAGTTGAGGTCAGGAAAAAAAAGGCCAAAGAAGCTTAGGTCAAAAGAAAGAAATTTGAGGAAGAAAAATCTAAAAGGAAGAGAAGGGATCACCAAGAGGTAGTAAAAAAGTATGAAGAGACACAAATAGAGGTAGAGGTGCAAGATACCAAGGAAGAAGCTTCTCAACATGATGTAACCCAATCACCTGCACTAGAGGAGACTTCACTCTCAAAGTATTTCCCCTCTACCTAATGGTTGTGGGATGTCCCTACCACATTATCTTGTTACAACACTTTCTTACTTCCATTGGCTCAATTTACACATCTCATACCATAGTTTGAATGAGATCCACTATGCTTGCTTTCACTTCCTTGGAAATGTTTATGGATGTTTTGCATTTTCCATTATCTAAGAAAATTAAAGGAACATATGTATTCCAAAAATCCTTTTCACAGAAGGCTTCAGAATTAGAACATATTATTTTTCAATTGTGCAAGGATAAATTAGAATCACAAAATCAAATTATTAAGGCTAGGTAGCTCATCAATGCCTATTTTCCTACTCTAGTTATGTAAGTCCTTGGTGATTAGGTAATGTCCAAGGACAAAAAGCTCACTACATTGCTAACTCTACTAACAAAGGATTGGGTGAGCACACATAAACTACACACCTAAGGGTAGGCTATTTTCACCAAGATAGAAGGAATTTATGAAATTATAGAGGAATATGTATAGGTCCTAGATGATTCTACACATTAGGATAAGTAGATTGCACAAGTAATGCTTTATTGGAGGTATCATCTTGACAAATCCTTGGATTCTGCCAAACTAGAGTTTGCAATAGTGGATAAAGATAAAGTTGTATTAAATTTTTGAATGGATACTAGGGAATGCTAAATGGTGTATTTCAATAGTTTTTAGATGCCATGCATTCCATGATGAAGAAGCTCTAAGTTTTAAATAATAAGATAATGTGCAACACATTTTTAGCTATTCAAACCCAAAGGAATGCAGATAGGTTGGATGATATTGTGTCAAATATCCAATTTAATTTATCAAGTACTAGACTTATCATTGAAGAAAAAGTATATGTGCATAATTTGATGGCCATTTAAATGCCACTACACATTTTTATTACGATGGTGTAGGAAGTACTTGATAATTATAAAATTCTTAAGCATGAACTCTCACAAGTTGAACCAACTATTACACATATCATAAATAAACCTAAGTTAATTCCACCATAAGAGCTCCAAGTAATTTTTTAGAAGAGAAAGATTGATATAAATTCATAGTATGGGAAGCCACGACATACATAGATACATGTATAAACTTTGACATGATCTCTGTAGTAAGTAAATGCATAGTTCAAGTTTTTTAGTTTAAAAAGAATCTACTTTTTAACATAGTCATAAGCATTCGAAATGGGGACAAGTTGATTGAATACCCCTAACCTAGATGGCCACCTAGTTATGATAGTATATGGAAAACAAAAAAGGGATATAGGCAAGTATGTTACATATTTTAAAACCCAAAAGAGTGGCTAAATAGTGTGACAAGATTTTAAACCAATAAATAGCACCTAGAGCGATTACTGCCACTTTTGTGAAAGGCTAATATTTTTTATTTTTAGCCAAGATCAAAGTTCAAATTTTGTCTTAGGATGAAACAATAGTTTAAGTCCATGAAAGTGTTAGATGCAGAATAGGTACATGTGCACAGGGTATCATTTTATCATCTATATAATCTTTTGGGTACTTTTGGTCTTGTTGGCCAAGTGATAGATGTAATAATGCCACGACTCTTTTATTTTTGTATGTTGGAAAGTTATAATGGGAAGAGATAGAGACATGTAAAAAGATATATATAGTGCTCTGATGTAATTTAAAATTGTTTTGATGTGTGATAGATACTAATATAGTAGCTCTATTATTGTTTTCCTAAGATTCTTTTACCTATGCATAGTGTGCAGTGTTTACTCTATTTTGTTTTAGCTTATTCTATCTTGGATTATGTTTTTTATGATCCAAAATTATTAACACCATGTTAGTTTATATTTATATTTGGTATTGTATATAAAATTTAAGATTATATAAATTTACTCATGTTATTATGATTCTTTTCCATTTACTACTATGCAACCTATACCTATAATTTGCATGTTCTGGAGAATTTCCAAGAAAAGTTGCTAACATTCCTTCAACATACACACGATTGGAATTTTATTTTAGAGTATCTCTGAGGAGATACCTTGAAGGTATTTTTATTACCTTTGAGTGTACCTAATGCATGTTTTTAAGTTATAAGGTATCTTGTAGGAGACACTTTCAAACATGCATTTCTAATACCTTCAATGGATAACCTAGTAGATACCTTGAAAATGCATATGATTGGAATTGTCTTTCAAGATATCTCTTATGAGATACCTTATGGGGCCTTATAATACCTTAAATGGTACCTTTATGCATGTTTTAAATGTATCTTTTAGCAGATACCTTTAATTTTTTCATGAAGGTACTACGATTCCCTTTAAGTTATATTTTACGAGATACATAGTTAGTTAGTTTCCCTTTTATTTGCATGTTTCCAGTGATATGCACATGAATAAGGGTGAGCATGAAATGGATTGAAATAAAATTTTAATGCATGATATGATAGGTTGAATGCATAAAAATTGATTTAATTTATTTTAATCTATGTGGTCAAAAAGAATCTCAAGCTGGCCTAGGTAGTAGTGAAGCCTATTATTTTTTTCCCATTTTGTTGTTGTTGTTTCCCTCAAAATAAGTACTTCTAGAATAAGTTGCTTCCATTCCATGCCAGGTGTCTACACCTTGGCCCTCCTAAACTTTAAACATCTACTGGTATATGGTTTTCTAACCCACTCCCCTTTTAATTAATGTCTAGGCACTCCATATTACATGATCCCCCATAAGGATCACCACAAATCTCTTATGAGATAGTCCTCAAGCATGTGTGTCACATTTAGAATTTAAGGGAACTCAATTTTAAAAAGATTTTGAGATGATTATGCTAGAACTATGTGCCTATAATTTCTACTCTCTTGAATGGGAGAAACAAGTAAATAATACCTTAAAAGTTTCAAGGAGAATTGAGCAAAGGATTGAGAAACTGATCAAAGCATCTCGAGTTAGTTTAATTTTAATTTTTACTTGCATTTATTTATTTGAATTTTCCCCCAATCCAATTTGAAGAGATGTCTTCCAAAATCCCTAAATTTGCCTTACAGATTGTAATTTGGTTTCACACTTGTAAAGCTTCCCATAGGAAATTGTTCCCCAAGGTTGAGAGCTTTAGTCATCAAAAGAGTCTTTACGGTACATTTAAGGGTTCTCTTAGTAAATAGATATATATTGGATGGCCTTTTAATAACTTCAAGGATACCTTTATGCATGTTTTAAAGGTATATTTTTGGATATACCTTCAAGATAGATAGAGATACCTTAAAGGGCCTTGTAATCAATTCAAGAATACCTTTATGAAAGTTTTAAAGGTATCTCTTAGGAGATACCTTCAAGGTAGATTTTAAGGTACTACAATGACCTTCAAGGTATATTTTAAGAGATACCTTAAAGGGTCTTATAGTACTTTTAAGGGTTCTTATAGTAGATAGATATACCTTGGGGGCCCTTATAATACCTTCAAGGATACCTTTATGCATGTTTGAAAGGTATCTCGTAGGAGATAAATTGAAGGTAGCCTTAAAAGTACTACAATGCCCTTTAAGCTATATTTTGGGAGATGCCTTGAAAGGTCTTTTAGTATCTTCAAGGTTTCTCCTAGTAGATACTATTGCACCCAACATCCCCTATTCTTCTTCAAGAAATGAGGACTCACTTTTAAATTTTGGCTTTGTCTGTTGAACATTTCTTCTATCTATATCAGCAAAGTTTTAATTATATTGTTCCTTACCCTTTATAGTTAGAAGATCAAAGCCTGGTATTACATATTTTATGGATTAACTTTATTAATGCACACGATTGAAATTTTATTTCAAGGTATATCCTAGGAGATACCTAGAAGGTCCTTGAAATACCTACAATGTTGATTATAAAGGTCCTTGTAAGGTATTTCATATAATCGTGGCACCTTTTTATTTGAAAAGAACCCTAATTCTATCTAAGCTTTAAGAAATACCTTTAAGGTAGCCTTGAAGGTGTTACAATTCCCTTCAATATATATTCTAGAAGATACCTTGAAGACTCTTGTATTACCTTTAAGGATTCTCCTAAGAGATGTTATAGCGCACACATAGAAAACTACATCAAATAAAGTACTAGTACACATTCAAAAATATGAATAAATTTGAACTTGATCATCCTAATCAATATATTTACCAATATTTCAATAGTTATTACACATATATAATTTAGTACATCAATAAATATAGTTAAGAATATATTTGTATCTATTGCACACTAAAGATTATTTAAACATACAACTAAAAAAGTAACAACTAATTGCATAGAAATTGGAAAGAAAATACTCAAACATTTCACTAATGATCAAAAGATGATTCTATGTGTGTTATAACTGCCTCAAATACTTCACTAACTTAAGCCATAATCTTCTGAATAAGAGTGTGAAATAGCTACTCTATAAGGATTAACCTTTCTTTGAGGCCTAAAAATTTATTGTATCAGTATCTCTATAGACTTCTTATCCATGTCTGATTGTATGTGTGCAATCATTATTAGTTATAGGCATAGGTCTATTTAGATGAGGTTATGGATGCCTAAATGGTAGCAAATTAATGCCTAAGCTAACCATGGTTTTTTAATATTTAATAGATACTAGAATGAAACCTACAGTCTCATCAATCCTTATAAAAAATCATCACAACAAAGGTTAAATAAACTACACATTTGACACACATAGATCCAAAAAATTAGAAGGCAAATATGTTGTGTAAATTAAGTTAGGAGTCTCTTTCATGTTTCTAATTTATGTATTTTTTGTGACACACTTCATGAATGATTTAGGGATTGTAAATCAGATTTCTAGGTTCTTTAATACTTAGGAGTAATCCCCCTATAAGTCACCATTTATTATACTCGACATCCCACTTTTCTTTAAGAAGAAATGGGGACCCATTTTTTCAGATTATGGTCTTAATTTTGAGCCTCTTCTATATTCTTATGAAAAATCTTGGAAAATACTATTTATTGGCCCCTTATACCTTTAGCGAGATGGTAGTGGTATTGTGTTTTCATAAGACTAACTATTTTGTTCTATCAGGTTTCTATTTTCAAGCTTATACTTTGGGAATTATGCAATTTTTCTTTTCAATTTTTATGTTTTGGGTGTTT
The DNA here is from genome assembly GCA_037957365.1 of Torreya grandis. Taxonomy (NCBI): domain Eukaryota; kingdom Viridiplantae; phylum Streptophyta; class Pinopsida; order Cupressales; family Taxaceae; genus Torreya; species Torreya grandis. The sequence goes on from JARHVA010002661.1 coordinate 2,011,151, forward strand.
TTTCTAGTGACTTTGTCGACTTCATTTATTTTTGACTTTATATTTTTGGATTTTTTCCATGGACTTATCTTTGTTGAGGAGATTGTTTCAAACATTTTATCTAAAATAATTTCCTGACGAAAATGGGTCTTTAGGATTTTTACCCAACAGAATTTGGTCTGTGGAAAATTTATCCAAAATGAATCCCCTAATATAAATCCTTTACCTTATGAACATAACCTTCCAAATTTATTAAATGATCACTTACTCTTTATGACTTTTGTCCCAGATACCTTTACTTGACTAACCTACCCTTCAGGATTTTTGTTGCAGCCATGTTGGCTTGATAGAATTTCCCTATGTCTTTTTTGAATTTCCCTTTGGATTTTTTAAAATGGCCCTTTCCCCAAAAAAATTTACCCTTCGATATTTTTATCTTGGACCATTTTACCCTACAAAGTAGACCCTTTGGTCCTTTATGCACTTACCCTTCGGGATAATGGGCATAGCCCTTTGCCCTCTAGAACCTACCCTTCAAATTTTTAAAAGTGGCATTTTTTAAAAATACCTTTGGGATTTTTATCGTTTCCACTTTATAATTTGGGAATTTTATCCTAGGCCCTTTGCCCTCTAGGACTTATCCTTTAAGACATTATCCTGGGCCTTTATCTTATGAAGTAGACCATTTAGAAGTTTTGTCATGGGCACTTTAATCTAAGAAGTATGTCCTTTAGATTGTTGCCCAATGAAAATGGCCCTTCAATTTTTTTAAAATGACCCTTCGATGTAAATACCTTGGACATTTTATCCAAAATAATTTTTTTGATGATATTGCCAAATGATGGGCTTTTTATTGCAGTTTTTTTGTAAGATATTGATCCCTAGCATAAAAATGAATACCTTACTACTAAGAATAATATTATCCCTTGCCATCCTTAACCAAAATAAAGTTAAAAGTTATTCCAATGATATATACTAAAGACCCCTGCCAACTTGAACTAACAAATTCTGAATTATATAGGAATATAAAAGTAACGTGAATGTTGGGCATTTATGTCACACATACTGCTTTTCAATAAAAAATCCTATATATGTGATATGCATCCATTATAAGCCTTAATTGCTTTAAATCAAAATGGCATTTGAAGTATTCTACTATCTTACAATGATAAATATTCCTAGCTATTATCTTGAAGAGAACTATGATTAAAATCATGATTAATCTAGAGTCGAGTGGATCATACACCATATATAGCACCTAGAAGGAAACTACAAATAACATAGAGTGTATCTTATAATGGCATCTTCATCTAGGACATTTAGGGGAGAAAATATACCATCATCATACTCTATCAAGGACTCTATAGAGTTCACAGATATAGTGTTTGATTCCACCATATTTGAGAATAGATACACCAAGTATTTAGAGATATAGAACATAGTGGATTTGATGGATGTATTTTCATTGGAGTATGAGATGACACTCAATTATAGGCTATTTATCAAACAATTGTTTTATTTATAATGCCAAAGGTTACAATTTACTACTACCAAGCCATAGGTGATGCCATGCATAAACCTCCTACAGGATTTGTTCTTTTTGAGAAAGATATCACAGGATGCCTTCTTACATTATTCTATTAATAACATAGTGGTTGCATGGATTTCAAGAGCTAACTTTCAAAGATACCTCTCTTTGAACATACTTGATACACACTATGACAAGTATACATTCATAGTTTAGCATAGAGAGCTCAATTGAGAATGCATTATCTTCATGTTTACTCCTAGGATAGACCATTGCATGGAAATAGGAGAAGCCAAAGAGGCCTATTTCCATAGACAAGTTTAGAATGAGGATTCACATCACATGGCTCTATTCAATTGACTCTATGGTATGTCAAGTATTTATTTTGTCAATTTAAATTGGGTGTCATTGCTTTACATGATGATCACCCATGATGCTTCATATACCATGGGAGAGATAATCATCTTCTACCTGAAGGATTAAATAATTCACAAAGACATGAATCCCATGCATTTAGGTAATTTCTATATGACGTTGTATTTGCTAGATATTACTATGGGAGCCTATTATAGAGACTTCAGGGAAATATGAAGCCCAACCACACACTGCATAAAGAATAAAATTTGTGATCATTACCAATTTATGCACATATATACCTATACCAAGAACATGGCTAGGATAGTTGAATATGTCTATCCATAGGTTTGGCAAGCTACTCATGGCTCATCCATGCTCTGAATTGGATAAAATATCATAATAACCTAGAAGGTAAAGGGGATTATATACTCTATTTGAAATTCATAGTTATAATTATTTGGGGAAACAAGGTTAATCCTTTGTGTCTCCCAAAATACATACTAGATAAGCTGGTAGAGCAAGAAATTGGTTTCCAACTATGGTAGAGAGTTGAAGAGGACCTATCCAGGTAGAAGAAGGATTTTTTATTTGGTCACCATATAAAAATTGGGAGAATGGTTTAAACAATGAGGAAACGTTTATGAGAAGTGGGTGGTAAGATAAAGAGTTATTCTTCCCCCATGCTTTGACATAGTGATTAGGATCTTCATGGGCTTATTTAGAAGCATACCTAGGTATTTAACATCCTCTACAAGCATGTTCCCTATTCATATGATTTTCCATTTCTTAATGCAAAGGATCATGTGGATGTGTTGGAAAGAGAAACTACTACTAAAGATTATTTAAGAATGATCTAGGATGATCCTTCAGTCATAATAAAGGAATTGGATAACAAGAAGGCTCTATATAGAGGATGGGAGTATTTTAAATTCCATAGAGGATAGTCCAAGGAAAAATCTAAAGATGAGGTGGGTCCCTCATCTCAAGCCTTCCCTTTGAAATCAAAGTTGAAGACTAAGAAGAAAGAGCTTGGGTTGTCTGAACCTAGAAAAAGCATGGGATCATAGGTAGGTACCCCATCAATTTAGATTCTAATGAGGAGAGAACATAAGAAAAAATAGCTACCAACACCATTCAAGTAACTAATACTATTCCCCAGACCCAAATTTCCATATATGTTGTGATAAAAACACAAGAGGTAGTGGAACTGACTCAACAAAGCTCCCTTACATAGCTAAAGACCACTTTAGTTTATACAAGGAAGCTTATGACTCCAACAAGAAATCCCACAATTGAATCATCACAAGGCTTACCTATTACACCTTCACATTCAGAGCTAATATAGGGAGATGTTATGATAATTAAGGACATTGAGGAGGACTTTGACAAAAAAAGTTAAGATGGAAATACCTAAGGCCATGATCCTTCAAGAAAATCCTGCAACACCAAGTTCCTCAAGTACTTAGCCTTTCATGAGTATTCCTTTATCTTTTGTGCCCATTTTTGGGCATGTTTTTATTTCTTCTTTGTTGAGGACAGCCCAAGTGGAAGTGCCTACTTCCACCTCCATGGATCCCTTTGCCCCTACCATATTCACTTAGTTCCCGCTTCTCACCCTCAAGGTGAAAAAATATGTTGTTGCCACCACCATGGCCATTCCATAATCCACTCACCATACCTACCTCATATATCCCTTCTAGCACCTCTACCAGCAAATCTTTAAAGAAGAATAAGGTGTTTAAAAAGGTACATACCACATTAGTCACTCCATAGTTTCACATCTAATCCACTCAAATTTCCCTTCCCATACCATCCACCAACTCCACTAAGGAAACCATTATGATAAGTTATAGAAAGGAAAGAAATCCAAAGCCTCAATTAATTACAGTTTATCCACTCCCTCAATTCGGAGGAGTGGATTGGTCTAAGATTATTTGGCCTTTCCTGATGTCCATATCAAGGTTCAAAATAAATAATAGGTTCAGGAGGAGGCAAAGAAAGAGGTTGTTGTTACAACCTTAGATGCATCTTAATTGGATATTCCTCCACATGCAATGGACTTGAGAAGTAAGGCAACCCAAATGCCTAGCTTCAAGATCACTGAGATTCCCTCTGCATCCACTCTATTTGACTCCCCATCTGATAGTATATAGAGAGTGAAGAAGATGAAGATGGAGGATGACAAGGGCACACAAATAATTTTGAAGGAAAGACACAAAGTATTATCCCTCACTAAAAGGTAGAATAGAAAACTCAGACAGTCTCCTTACATTGAAAATCTTGCAGACCTGGACCAACCCATAAGGATGTTATAGTATCTATCCATGAGGGAACAAATATGGATTGATAGGAACTTGAAGTTGAATTTCAAGAACTTGAGGCCAAGGTGGAACAATTAAATGAGTAAGTGAATATTATGCATAACTTTTTAGGCACAGAAGCTGAGGTGAAAGAAGAAACTTTTTGATGCTACAACTCTTTAGAGGTAATATAATTAATGAAATATGAAATGATCCTCATGTAAATAATTCCAACCAAATTTATAATTCATTAAGAGATGAAAACACTAAGTTGAAAATTCTAGTTGCATACATAGTCAATTCTTTATATAATCACCTAGATATAATAAGAACACTAGAGGCATCTAATTCCTCGAGCTTGGTTGTCATAAGATAGGAGGAAGCACTAGAATGGTTACAAATAGTTGGGGCTTTAACCCCCAAATATTAGGCATATGAAGCCCAAATCCTCCAAATTTTACATGATTTGAATTTGTCAAAGGTGAAGGATGCCATAATAAAATTAATTAGTAGGATCAATTTTGATAAAATCATTCAAGAAGTGACATATGACTTCAAGTAGAGTTTGCAAGGCTTAACACTATAAGAGATAGAATCTAAGTTAAGTATGGCTAGAAAGAAAGTCACAAAGGTCAATATTTTTAAGAATAATTTTTTGATGACTAAGGAAGAGCATGAAAAACTCCTCAAACAAGTTAAAAGGATACATTGAATATCACTACTAAACTTGAACATCATATGGTAAAAACATGATGCAACATATAAATTTTATCAAGAGAACAAGGCCAAGAAGAAGCAGACTTCTAGCAGTGCATCGACATCTACAACTTCTAAAACTTCCACCTCAATTACCACACCAATCATAGTACATGAATATAGCTAGATGACTTAGCCTTGATAGGCTAATATTTTATGCATGTATAATTTTGTAAACAACAGACATAGTCATAGTTTTCTTTTAGTTTGGACTTTTCATTGTAAAGTTGAATTTATATTATGTATACATGCAAACATTGAATAGTTTTGAAAAGGTCAACTTATATAATTAATAACTATAACACTACTCTTATAGAATTTTGACCACACTTAGAACTACATTTTTTAACTACCACATGTAATGACCTTGCATAAACTTGGAGGATGAGGTGACCCCTTCCCCAAGTATATATAAATAATTGTAATCTAACTTGGATTTTTGTTAGAGAATTTTTTAATACAAGAGCAACATCAATACTGATGCAAGAAATTCATAGGCCTTAAAGAAAGGTTTATCCTTTTAGATAAGTTGTTGCACACTCTTATTTAGGAGATTATGGTGTGGGCTAGTGAAGTATCTAAGGAAACTATAACACACACACAAAGAAAACTACATAAAAGAAGTCACTAGTACACATTCAAAAATATGAATCAATTTGAACTTAATCATCCTAATCAATATATTTACCAATATTTTAGTATCTATTACACATATATATATTAGTACATCCATCAAGATAGTCAATAATCTATTCACAACTATTGCACATTGAAACATAGAACCAAAAAAGTAACAACTAATTACACATAAATTGGAAACAAAATAATCAAACACTTCATTGATGATCAAAATTGATGCTACACTTAAGTCAGATTCTATCTCTTATAGTGCTAAGCCTTACCAACTCTAATTGAATTCATCTGCCACTTCAATTCCCTTTAAGGTATATTCTAGGAGATACCTTGAAGGGCCTTGTATTAATTTCAAAGGGTATCCTCATAGATACCTTGAACATGCACACAATTGGAATTTTATTTCTAGGTAATTCCTAAGAGATAATTAAAACATACACATAATTGTAATTTTTATTTCAAGATATCTCTTAAAAGATACATTAAACATACACACGGTTGGAATTTTCCCAGGAGATATCTTGTAGGAGATACCTTGAACATGCACATGATTAGAAATTTATATCAAGGTATCCATTAAGAGATACGTTAAAGGGCCTTAGAATACATTCCATGTTGATTAAAAAGGTCCTTACAAGGGATTTGACATAACCATGACACCTTTTTATTTGACAAGAACCTTGATGCACATGATTGGAATTTTCTTTAGAAGTATTTCATAGGAGATACCTTAAACATGCATATGATTGAAATTTTACTTCAATGTATCTCATAAGAGATAACTCAAAGGGCCTTGGAATACCTTTCATGTAGATTTAAAAGTTCCTTTCAAAGGATTTAATATAACCATGACAACTTATCCATTATTATTTGACAATATCAAAGGAGCTACAGATCTTGATGAAATTGAGACCATGCTCCACATTATTTAATTGTCTTTAGACATCATTGCAATCAAAATGGATGGTCTTCACAAGGCTATAACCAAACTAGAGGTCATGTTGTACATTGACCTAGTATATGGCATCTTTGGGAATTCAAGATGTGAATATAGATTAATCAAGTTAATAAACCAAGGAATTTACATTGCCTTGATTATAAGGCCCAACTTTGAAAGATATTATGGTCTACCCCTACCAAAAATAGACTAAAACCAGAGCATCATTTATAATTGGTACAAGGCACACAAACCATAGATAATCTTAACTTCATGGGTAACAAACCCAACTAGAGTGGTATTCATGGATGACCAAGGGAATGTACCCATTCATTAGTTAAAAAAGGGATTCAGGGTCAACCTTGCCCTACTAAACATAATATTTGGTAATGCACACATTGGGTATGTAGATATAAGAGCTATCCCATTATTGAAAATAATTCTATAAGATCAATAGATACCCTCACTTGGAGATATTATTAGTAGAAATATAGTCACCATTATGAATAATACTTATAAGAATGTTCCTCTATTCTACATGATGAGCTATCTATTAGATGCCATCTACATTATTACCCACTTAGGTCAAAACTCATAATATCCTGCATGAGATGAAGTTGTGCCCTAAACATACTCAATGATGCACATTCACCACTTCAAGCACCACATAAAGATAATTTTAGAATATTTCTACCCTCTTGTCTACAAATCAATCACTGGGTGTCAAATTTTGAGGGTTCTTCCAAAGGTTAGATATACATTGAAAGAAATGGGAAGCTTATGGATAGATCTAGATTGTATAGTCATCTAGATGAATGGGATAATGGTGGTTCCCCTTAAATTTCTAAGGTAATTCCTAATAGAGTTGGCTAAGGAGGAGATGGCCTATCAACTACTATAGGGATTTTATGTCACCTTCAAGAATAAAAAGAAGATAGTCCCCAATAAGACTCCTTACAAGCTAGGTAAAACTAAAATCATAAAGTAGTAGGACATTATAGTAACTGAAAGGCATATAAAATCATACATATTTCTTAAGGTTAATTTTAGGGCATGGGATCCCAATAATGTCATTTTAAGGCTCTTCTTCAAATTCAAAAAATATGTGGATATGAAATCTAAGCACTAAGAAGAGGTATATGAATGGATTAATAAGGATGAAATGAATGATGTGGTAGTCTTAAGAAATGTTGTAAGGAAGAATATTAAGCTATAAATGAGGATTGATAGGGAAAATAATAAAGAGGATATCATTAAGCCCCAGCTCCCACCAACTCATGAGAGCATTTTCAATATGAACTATGAGGAATAACAAAAGGAGGAGGAAAAAGATAATGTTCCTCTCATTAGGAACAAGCCATGCATACCTCCACTATAGACTACTCCAAGTGGATAAATCTTATCTTTAAGCTCTAAGAAAGGGGAGGCTAGTAGCCAACCTAGCCCCTATTAAGGTCTTACACTTGTATCTACATCTTCTAAGGAAACTATTATTGAAGTTCTAGATTTACACTCTAGCTAAGCAAGGGGATATTTTAGGTCCTCTGATCAAATCTAGACCAACATGGGATTGATCCTAGGATGTGGATATCCTAATAATGGATAAAACCTCTGGATAAGTTTGGGTTCCTTCTATATCTATCACCTATAATAAAATTTACTATGAAAAGGGAGAGAAACATGGGTAACAAAGCATGATAACATGTAAATGAGGTGATGCACTATTAATGTGATTATTCATCCACTATATTTGAACTTATAAAAAATACTAATGAGATTAGATATGCAACTATAAATGGATATATATGCATTATTATTTCATGAAAAGGTTCACCAAATGATCAAAACCTAAAGAAATTAATGCAAAGGCCCAGTTTAAGGCACTAACCAGTCAATCTATCCACTTGCTATCTTCAATCAAATGACATTTGACACTAAACATGACCTACAAACTAATATATTATATTAGCTAGGTGAGATTAAGATGTGCAAGGGAAATATTTTTACCATATATGCAAATCAATCTGACATTAATAGACTACCAAAATATTAAAATCTAAGAAATAAGTCCTTTATTCATCTCAAGAGTTTACAAATATCAAATCTAGGTAGAGTCTAGTCATGCCCAAGAGAGGGATTATCAAGCTATTTTCAAGGTTTAGAAGCCTATATTTATATAAAAAGGGATGAAGAGAGAATGAAATGTGCATTTGAAAATGACCAACTACTTTAGATGAATTATCACCAATTTGAGTATGTTGGCTCATGCTGTTATCAGTAAGGAATAGATTCTATAATATAATTAAATGTCCATTGCCCTTATCCAACCATTAGATCTCTTTTTAGAGCTCCATGATATCATATGATGATCTACTGACAAGGATCATGTCTTGGAATTGGAAAAAATGTGCCACATCTACATTAGGTAGATAACTATACCTAAAAATTTGAACCATGATGAGGTGAGACAATGATTCACTATATGTGAAAACCAATCTTAGACCAATGGTTTTCACACATTCATGACATCTATGAAAGTCTGAAAATTACTTGACTTTGCTTCACCATCACTGGTCTATCTTCAAATTTTGTATTAGACCCAAAGGATATATTTCACCTATATAAAAATTTGTTGATGATGGTTGGTTTCTAAACTATGGTCTTGGTTTAACCCTATCTTTGCCCACTCACCATTGGATTTGATTTAGGCTCCCAAGATCTAGACACTTGTCAAGATGACGATTAGTCAGGGGCCCCTTTGCTACTTATTTGAATGCTAAAGACTATTTCATGAGCTTTAATTTTGACTTCCATGCAACCATATTAAGACATTTGAACTTCAATGGTCATTTATAATGGTTTGAATTTGAAATCTATGCAAATTTCACTCTACTTCCCATGTATTTTGACCACAACAAATATTTCTTTCAGACTTTATGTTTAGGCCTTTTACTGTGAACCATTTTTTTAGGGATTTGTGTCTCAGCCACTTTCTCTGAAGGAATTAATTTACTTATTTTTGCCTTTGAGCAATTCTCTTGGGATCTCCATTTCAGACAAAAATTCTAAAGTAATTCTACCTTAGGGTAAATTATCCCAAACAATTTTACTGAAGGAATTATGTTCTTAGAATAGCCCCTCACCTCTTTGAAATAGTCCCTTAAAAACTCTACTTTGGGCCACTTTTGAAATAAAAGTACAACCTTTAAGTGGACCATTTTGGCTGGAAAGAGACCCTTTAGAGATTTTTCTTGGTACACTTTCTCGAGAAAAGACCCTTCAAAAAAAATGTTTTGGCCACTTCGCATAAAAACATTATCTTTCAAAAAAAAGTGTTTAGAGCACTTTGCTTGACTACATATCATTCAAGATTTTATTAAATGATACTTTCCCAATAAAACAACCTTCGAAAAAAATGTTTTGGACCATTTCATTAAAAATTTATCCTTCACAACTTTTGTATGGGACACTTTGCCAAGAAAAAATCCTTCAAAAAAAATGTTTTGGCAACTTCACTTAAAAGCTTTATCTTTCAAAAAAAGTTTTTTGAATACTTTGATTGAAGACTTATCCTTTGGTATTTTTGTAAAGGACACTTTCCCAAGAAGAGACCCTTCAAAAAAAATGTTTTGGACCATTTTATTGAAAATTTATTCTTCGAAACTTTTGTATGTGTCACTTTCCCAAGAAAATACCCTTCAAAAAAATTATTTTCACGATTTTGCTTGAAAATGATATCCTTTGTAAAAAGTTTTTAGGAAACTTTAGTTGAATACTTATCCTTTGGGATTTATAAAAAGGCCATTTCATTAAAGAATTATCCTTTGAGAAAATTATTTGGGCAATTTTCTTGAAAGAAAAAGGCCTTTGATTTTTACTTCAAAAAAGTTATCTAAAAGGAATAAGTATTTGAAAACTTTATTTCAAACATTTTGTCTAAAATAAATCAATAGTTAGCCAAAAAAGGGTCCTGAAAGAAATAGGCTTAGCAAAAATCTTGGAATAATTTGCCTAAAATAATGAACACTTGGGAAAATAAAAGGTCTAAAAGAATTCAATTAAAGACTTGGCCTAAAAGGAGATTTGTACTTAGCCTCTACTTGAAACTACACTTGAAAATTTTATTTATCCTTGAAGGCTCAAACATTATGTAAACTATTTAGCTACCTACTCTTTACAACTATATAAAAGAGAAACTTGCTCTTTCCATTGAACTCTTGGACTAGGCATATTTTTTTGCATGTAGACCAAATTTGGTTAACATCTTTGGTGACTTTGCTAGGTAACATGCATTCTATGCTTGACAACTCAGATCATATACAAAACTCTTGGATTATTGCAAATAATACATGGACCATTTACATGTCTAAAAGACATACTCTTGATGGCAAAGATAATGGACTCCACCAAAATAGGGAAGAAAACAAAATAAAGTGGGGAAACTATCTTAACAAAGTAAATGGGAAAATAAAGCACTTATCTGGGATAAAATATAAACAAACTAACCTAATTAACGATGATAAAACATTATCCACCTAGATCAAAATGGAAATTCATGAATTTGCTCATTCTAAGAGAAGGGACAAGTTGCAAAGTATGGGGTTTATTGAACATGGCCTTTGAAGAGGAACTCTTTTTACCAATTATTTATCTTAACATCTCCTAAAATGAGCCATCAATAGTAAACTAGTCACCAAAAAATACAAATTCATCTTGCACTTCTAGATCCTTTTCATGTTTCTTATCAACTATAACCTTGTCTATTGACATCTCATATATACTTGGTCTTTGAGTGACCTTGTCTTTCTTATCAACTATTACAAGTTCATCCAAATCTTCAAGGATATCTAAATATTCAAACCAATCTAAATCATGATCTTGAATAGGTGATTCTTGATCAATTTTTTTAATATCATGTTCTCCAATGGGAAACATATCCTTACAATATTCTTCAGTCTCTTCCAGAGATTCAAAATACAATTGCTAATCATATTTTTTCCCTTCACTTTGATCAATATGAATAAGATCATGTTAAAAGGTATCTTGATCTTCCTTAAGTGGAGAGATCTCAACATCATTTGTGACATCAACCTACACCAATTATTCATGGATTACTTCCATATCAAGATCTATCTTTTCATTTTTCTTGGGCATCCCCAAAGTAATGTTATCTTCTTGAAGTTATATAAAATTAATGGAATCCTTAGATGAAGATTCAACCTACTACACTATTTTCTCACTAGGATATGTCATCTTAAACTCTTCAATTTCACTCATGACATCATGATACAACTATTGCCAATGGTATTATTCTTTAGGAATGCTCTCTATCTTAGAAATGGTGTTCTGTGAGTTATCCACATGTTACTTTCCAAATAAATATGAGCCAATAATTGATCTATATTAGCTCCCAAAATATTTTAAGAAAACTCTTTATCTTGGAAAATTGATATATGATTAATAGGTTCTTGATAAGCAATCTCTTGGTGCACATATGAGACTTCTTCCTATTGGATCTAATCTCTAATTTTCACTTTCTCCTATAGCTCATCCTCTTTGTAAATATTAAAGATTTAGACATACTTACTCTTTCCAAGTGGCATCCCAATAATGATCTCATCTTCTTGGTCACTACAATCATCATTATTTTCTATCTCATTAACTGTATCTTCTTGATTTACCTCATAAAGTAGATGTTCTTCCTTCAAGAGTGGCATAGTAGACCCTTAAAAATATTTAGCAAGATGAGAGAGGTCCAAATAATTTACCATGGGTACCTTATTTTGTTACTAGAGTTACTCTTATTGGATCATCTTCACCTCCTATTCCTGTTTCTTTACCTCTTGGTTAGCTCTCCATGAAGGAAAGGCTCTAGGATTTTGAGGGGAAATGATTGGTACTTCATGGAAGGTTGATCATGATCATATTTTTGAATCTTGGGAGTAATGAAATTTTGGAGAGGAGGGAAAGAAAAGCCTTTGATAACCTCTAAATTCAATTCCTTCTATTTAGATAACACTTCATTAAGGTCCAAAACCTTTTTGTCTTCATGGAAAACTTTAACTTGAGGGAAGACTGGTGAATAAAGGGAACTATAATTAGGTTTAGCCTCTTGAATAAGATTTTTACTCCAACTAGGAATCTCCATTGGTTCACATTGAACATAGTCAATAACTTTATGAGAATAAGTAACATAAGAGGGATGGTAAGGAATACAAGAGGGTTCTCGATACAACTAATCCAGTTGAATTTTTTGACTCTCACAAGCCTCTAATCTTTTTACTACAAATGTTAAAAACTCAAGCCTCTCTTCTAAATCATTACACACATTTTGAAACCATTCTTTCACTTCTTTATATTGGGAATCTAACCATTTTTTTGCATATCATATAAATTTAAGCTCTATTTCATCCATTTTCTCTTAGAGATAAGGTTTCTCATGTACAACATCATATCCATATGTCAAAGGTGAAATATGGTCTTGAAACTGACATGGTTCATAAGGATGGTAAGAGCCATGCTCTTGGAAATAAGGATCATGAGAAGCTTAATAAGGCTCATCATAACTTGGATAAATATCCTAGTAAGACTAATTTGTCTCATAATAAGGCTGATATGGATCATAACAAGGCTGGTATGATCCATCATAGGGATGATAAGATGGTATATTATAGGTATTTACTTGATACATAGCCATTAAAATAACATCAAGATAGTGAAATGAAAATAAACTTACTTGGAATCTGCTTGGATTTTAGAAACAATTGCTTGAGATTGAAATCAGACCTCTAGAGAAGGTTGGCTTCCTTCTAGATCTATTACCTAAAATAAAATTTATTGGGAAAAGGGAGAGAGAAATGGGTAATAAATCATAATAACTTGTAAATGAGGTGATGCACTAGTAATGTGATTATTCATCCACTCTATTTAAACTTCTAAAAAACACTAATGAGATTGGATATGCAACTCCAAATAGATATATATGCATTATTATTGCATGCAAATGTTCAAAAAATGATCAAAACCTAAGGAAATTAATGGAGAGGCTTGGTTTAAGGCACTATCTATTCAATCTATCCCCTTGTTAGCTTTAATCAAATGACATTTGACATTAAACATGACCTACAAAATAATATAATCTAGTAGCTAGGTGAGATCAAGATTTGACAAGGGAAATGTTTTTACCATATATGAAAATCTATTTGACATTAACATACTACCAAAATATTAAAATCTGAAAAATATTCCTTTATTCATCTCAAGAGTTTACAAATATCAAATCTAGGTAGAGTCTAGTCATGCCCAAGAGAGGGATTATCAAGATATTTTCAAGGCTTAGAAGCCTATATTTATAGAAAAAGAGATGAAGATAAAATGAACTATGAATTATAAAATGTCCAACTACTTATAATGTATTAGCACCAATTCAAGGATATTGACTCATGATGTTATCAATAATGAATAAATTCTATAAAATAATTAAATGTCCATTGTCCTTATCCAATTGTTATATTTCTTCTTCAAACTCCATGATATCATATAATGATCTGCTGATAAGGATCATGTCTTGAAATTGGAAAAAATGTGCCACATCTACATTAGGTAGCTAACTATACATAAAAATGTGAACAATGATGAGGTGAGATAATGATTCACTATATGTGAAAACCAATCTTAGACCATTGGTTTTCACACATTCATGACATCTATGAAAGTATGCAAATTACTTGACTTTGCTTCACCATCACTGGTCTATCTTCAAATTTTGTATTGAACCCAAAGGATATATTTCACCTATATAGATATTTGTTGATGATGCTTGGTTTATGAACTGTGGTCCTGGTTTAACCCTATCTTTTCCCACTCACCATTGGATTTGATCTAGGCTCACAAGATCTAGACACTTGTCAAGATGATAATTAGTCAGGTTCCCCTTTGCCAGTTCTTTTAATACTAATGACTATTTCATGAGCTTAAATTTTGAATTCCATGCAACCATATTAAGACATTTGAACTTCAGCAGTCATTTATCATGGTTTGAATTTTAAATCTATGTAAATGTCACTCTACTTCCCATGCATTTTCACCACAACAAATAATTATTTTAGACTTTGTGTTTATGCCTTTTACTATGAACCATTTATTGAGGGCTTTGTGTCTCAATCACTTTCTCTAAAGGAATTACTTGCTTTATTTTTTCCTTTGAGCAATTCTGTTGGGATCTCCATTTTAGACAAAAAGTCTAAAGTAATTTACCTTAGGGTCAATTGTCCTAAACAATTTTACTAAAGGAATTATGTTCTTAGAATGGCCCCTCGCCTCTTTGAAATAGGCCCTTGAAAAATATACTTTGGGCCACTTTTGAAAGAAAAGTATATTTCAAAAACCTTTAAGTGGACCATTTTGGCTGTAAAGAAACCCTTCAAATCTTTTGCTTGGTACAATTTCTTGAGAAAAGACCCTTTGGAAAAAATGTTTTGGCCACTTCACTTGAAAAATTTATCTTTCAAAAAATGTGTTTATAACACTTTGCTTGAATACTTATCCTTCAATATTTCATTAAATGATACTTTCCCAAGAAAATAACTTTAAAAAAAAATGTTTTAGACCATTTCAATAACAAAATTTCCTTCAAAACTTTTGTATGGGACACTTTACCAAGAAAAAATCATTCCAAAAAAATGTTTTGGACACTCCACTTGAAAAATTTATCTTTCAATTTTTTTTTTTTATAACACATTGATTGAAGACTTATCCTTCGGTATTTTTGTAAAGGAAACTTTCCTAAGAAAAGACCCTTTGAAAAAAATGTTTTGGACCATTATATTGAAAATTTATTCTTTGAAACTTTTGTATGGGACACTTTCTTGAGTAAATACCCTTCAAAAAAATGTTTGGATACTTTTATTGAAAATAATATCTTTCATATAAAGTGTATAGGACACTTTAATTGAAGACTTATCCTTTGGGATTTTTGAAAAGGACCATTTCATTGAAGAATTATCCTTTTGAGAAAATTATTCAAGCAATTTTCTTGAAAGAAAAAGGCCTTTACTTTTTTCTTCAAACAATTTATCTGAAAGGAATAAGTCTTTGAAAACTCTATTTTGAACATTTTGTCTGAAATAAATCAATAGTTATCCAAAAAAGGGTCCTGAAAGAAATAGGCTTAGCAAAAATCCCAAAATAATTTTCCTGAAAGAATGAACACTTGGACAAATAAAAGGTCTAAAATAATTCAAGTAAAGACTTAGCCCAAAAGGAGTTTTGTACTTAGCTTCCACTTAAAACTATACTTGAAAATTTTCTTGATCCTTGAAGGCTTACACATTTTGTAAACTATTTAGCTACCTACTCTTTTCAACTATAGAAAGAGAAACCTTCTCTTCCAATTGATATCTTAGACTAGGCATATTTTTTGGCATGTAGACCAAATTTGGTCATCTTTGGTGACTTCGCTAAGCATCATGCCTGCTATGCTATAGAACTCATATAATTTACAAAACTATTGGATTATTATAGATAATACATGGACCATTTACATGACTGAAAGATGTACTCTTGATGGCAAAGATAATGGCCTCCACCAAAATAGGGAAGAAAATAAAAGAAAGTAGGGAAACTATCCTAACAAATTAAATGTGAAAATAAAGCACTTATTTGGGACAAAATATAAACAAACTAACATAATTAAACATGACAAAACATGATCCACCTGAATCAAAAGGGAAATCCATGAATTTTCTCATTCTAAGAGAAGGCACAAGTTACAAAGTAGGGGGTTTATTTAACATGGCCTTTGAAGAGGCACTCTTTTTACTAATTATGTATCTTAACATCTCTTAAAATGAGCCATAAATAGTAAACCAATCACCAAAAAATATAAATTCATCTTGAACTTTTGGATCCTTTTCATGTTGCTTATCAACTATAACCTTGTCAATTGACATCTCATCTATGCATGGTCCTTGAGTGACCTTGTCTTTCTTATCAACTATTGCAAGTTTATCCAAATCTTCAAGGAGATATAAATATTCAAACTAATATACTTCATGATCTTGAATAGGTGATTATTGATCAAATTCCTTAATATCATACTCTCCAATGGGTAACATATCCTTACAAAGTTCTTCAGTCTCTTTCATAGATTCAAAATACAATTGCCAATCATCCTTTTACTCTTCACTTTGATCAATATGAATAAGATCATGTTGAAAGGTATTTTGATCTTCCTTAAGTGGAGAGATCTCAACATCATTTATGACATCAACCTATATCAATTCTTCATGGATTCCTTCCATATCGAGATCTACTTTTTCATTCTTCTTAGGCATCCCCAAATTAGCTTTATCTTCTTAAAGATATAAAACATTAATGTAATCCTTAGATGAAGATTCAACCTATTTCACTATTTTCTGATTAGGATATGTCATCTTAAACTCTTCATTTTCACTCATGACATCATGATACAACAACTACCAATGGTCTTCTTCTTTAGGAATGCTCTCTACCTTAGCAATGGTGTTGTGTGAATTATCCTCATGTTACATTCCAAAGAAATATGAGCTATACTTGATCTATATCATCTCCCACAATATTTTGAGAAAAATATTAATTTTGAAAACATAATATATTATTAATAGGTTCTTGATAAGCAATCTCTCGAAGCACTTATGAGACTTCTTCCTATTGGATCTCATCTCTAATAAGCACTTTCTCTTATATCTCATCCTCTTTGTCATTATGAAATATTGATACATACTTACTCTTGTCAAGTGGTGTCCCAATAATGATCTCCTCTTCTTGGTATCTACAATCATCATTATCTTCTATCTCATTAATTGCATCTTCTTGATTTTTATCACAAAGGAGATGATCTTCCTTCAAGAGTCATGTAGTAGACCCTTGAAAATATTTAGGAAGATGAGAGAGGTCGAAAGAAGTTATAATAGGTACCTGATTTTACTTTTACATTTGTTCTTCTTGGATCATCTTCACCTTCTATTCCTATTTATTTGCCTCTTGGATGGATCTCCATGAAGGAAAGGCTTTGGTATTTTGAGGGGAAAGGAGTGGATACTTCATGGAAGGTTGATCATGATCATATTTTTGGATCTTGGGAGTAATGGAATTTTTGAGAGAAGGGAAAGAGAAGCCTTTGATAACCTCTAGATTATGCTCCTTCCATTTGGATAACATTTCATCAAGGTCTAAAACCTTTTTGTCTTCATGGACAACTTAAACATGAGGGATGAGTGGTGAATAAAGGGAACTATAAGTAGGTTTAGCCTCTTGAATAGGATTTTGACTCCAACTAGGAATCTCCATTGGCTCACATTGAACATAGTCAAGAACATTTTGAGAATAAGGAAAAAATAAGGTTAGTAAGGAATACAAGAGGGTTCTTGAGAAAATTGATCCAACTAATTTTTTTGCATCTCAAAAGCCTCTACTTTTTATAATACAAAGGTAAAAAACTAAAGCCTCTCTTCTAGATCATTACACACATTTTGAAACCATTCTTTCACTTCTTTATCCTAGGAATCTAAATATATTTTTCTTGTATATGATATAAATTTAAGCTCTATTTCATCCATTCTCTCTTGGAAAGAAGGTTTCTCATGTACAACATCATATCTATAAGGGAAAGGTGAAATCTGGTCTTCAAACTAAGATGGTTCATAAGGATGGTAAGAGTCATGCTCTTGGTAATAAGGATCATGGGAAGCTTAATAAGGCTCATCATAACTTGGATAGATATCCTAGTAAGACTAATTTGTCTCATAATAAGGTTGGTATGATCCATCATAGGGATGATAAGGAGGTATATTATATGGATTTCCTTGATACATAGCCATTAAAATAACATCAGGATAGTGAAATAAAAATAAACTTACTTAGAGTTTGCTTAGATTTAAGAAACAATTGCTTGAGCTTGAAATCAGACCTCTGGAGAAGGTTGGCTTCCTTCTAGATCTATCACCTAAAATAAAACTGACTGGAAAAAGGGAGATAGAAATGGGTAACAAATCATGATAACATGTAAATAAGGTGATTCACTAATTTGATTATTCATCCACTCTATTTGAACTTCTAACAAATACTAATGAGATTAAATATGCAACTCCAAGTAGATATATATGTATTATTATTTCATGCAAAGGTTCACCAAATGATCAAAACCTAAGGAAATTAATTGGGAGACTTGGTTCAAGTCACTATCTAGTCAATCTATCCACTTCCTAGCTTTAATTGAATGATATTTGACACTAAACATGACCTTAAAAACAATATAATCTAGTAGCTAGGTGAGATCAAGATTTGACAAGGGAACTATTTTTACCATATATGCAAATTAATCTAACATTAACACACTACAAAATTATTAAAATCTGAAAAAAAATTCTTTATTCATCTCAAGAGTTTACAAATATCAAATCTAGGTAGAGTTTAGTCATGCCCAAGAGAGGGAATATGGAGATATTTTTAAGGCTTAGAAAATTTTATTTATAGAATAAGGGATGAAGAGAGAATGAACTATGCATTAGAAAATGCCCAAATACTTTTGATGGATTAGAACCAATTTGATGATATTGACTCATGATGTTATGAATAAGGAATAGATTCTATAAAATAATTAAATGTCCATTGCCCTTATCCAATTGTTAGATCTCTTCTTGGAACTCTATGATATCATATGATGATCTACTGACAAGGATCATGTCTTGATATTGGAAAAAATGTACCACATCTACATTAGGTAGCTAACTATACTTGTAAATGTGAACCATGATGAGGTGAGACAATGATTCACTATATGTGAAAACCAATCTTAGACTATTGGTTTTCACACATTCATGACATCAATGAAAGTTTGCAAATTACTTGACTTTGCTTCAGCATCACTGGTCTATCTTTAACTTTTGTATTAGACCTAAAGGATCTATTTTGCCTATATGGAGATTTGTTGATGATGCTTGGTTTTTGAACTATGGTCTTGGTTTAACCCTATCTTTGGCCACTCACCATTAGATTTGATATAGGCACCCACGATCTAGACACTTTTTAAGATGATGTTTAATTAGGGGCCCATTTGCTAGTTTTTTAAATGATAACAAGTATTTCATGGGCTTGAATTTTTACTTCTATGCTACACTATCAAGATATTTTTACTTCAATGATCATTTATCATGGTTTGAATTTGTAATCTATGCAAATATCACTCTACTTCCCATGCAGTTTCACCACAACAAATAATTCTTTTGGACTTTGTGTTTAGGCCTTTTACTATGAACCATTTGTTGAGGGATTTGCATCTCAACCACTTTATCTGAAGGAATTACTTTCTATTTTTTTGACTTTGAGCAATTATTTTGGGATCGCCATTTAACACAAAAACCCTAAAGGAATTTTGCCTTAGGTAAAATTGTCCTAAATAATTTTCCTGAAGGAATTATGTTCTTAGAGTGGCCCCTCACCTCTTTGAAATAGTTCCTTGAAAACTCTAATTTGAGCCACTTTCAAAAGGAAATTACCTTTTAGAAACCTTTAAGTGGACCATTTTGGCTGAAAAGAGACCCTTCAGAGTTTTTTCTTGGTACACTTTCCAGAGAAAAGACCCTTTGGAAAAAATGTTTTGGCCACTTCATCTGAAAAATTTATCTTTTGGAAAAAGTATTTATAACACTTTGCTTGAATACTTATCCTTCAAGATTTTTGTAAATGATACTTTCCCAAGAAAATAACCTTCAGTAAAAAAAATTGTTTCATTTTATTAAAAATTTATCCTTTGGAACTTTTATATGGGATACTTTCTTGAGAAAAAATTCTTCAAAAAAAATGTTTTGGCCACTTTGCTTGAAAACTGTATATTTTAGAAAAAATGTTTAGAACACTTTGATTGAAGACTTATCCTTCAGTATTTTTGTAAAGGACACTTTCCTAAGAAAAAACCCTATGTAAAAAATGTTTTGGACCATTTTATTTAAAGTTTATTCTTCAAAACTTTTATATGGGACACTTTCCAGAGAAAGGACCCTTTGAAAAAAATGTTTTGGCTACTTTGCTTGAAATTGATATGTTTCATAAAAAGTTTTTAGGACACTTTACTTGAAGAATTATCCTTTGGGATTTCTGAAGAGGACCATTTCATTAAAGAATTATCCTTTGATAAAATTATTTGGGAAATTTTCTTGAAAGAAAAAGACCTGATTTCTGCTTCGAACAATTTATCTAAAAGGAATAAGTCTTTAAAAACTTTGTTTCAAAAATTTTGTCTAAAATAAATCAATAGTTAGCCAAAAAAGGGTCCTAAAAGAAATAGGCTTAGAAAAAATCCTGAAAGAATTTTCCTAAAAGAATGAACACTTAGACAAATGAAAGGTTCAAAAGAATTCAACTAAAGACTTGGCCCAAAAGGAGTTTTGTACTTAGCTTCTACTTGAAACTACACTTGAAAATTTTATTGATCCTTGAAGGCTCAAACATTGTGAAAACTATTTAGCTACCTACTCTTTATAGCTATACAAAAGAGAAACTTGCTCTTTCCATTGAAATCTTGGACTATGCATATTTTTTTGCATGTAGACCAAATTTGGTTAACATCTTTGGTGACTTCACTAGGTCACATACCTTCTATGCTTGAGAACTCATATCATATACAAAACTCTTGGATTATTATAGATAATACATGGACCATTTACATGACTGAAAGATGTACTCTTGATGGCAAAGACAATGGACTCCACCAAAATAGGGAAGAAAACAAAAGAAATCAGGGAAACTATCCTAATAAAGTAAATGTACAAATAAAGCACTTATCTGGGACAAAATATAAATAAACTAACCTAATTAAACATGAAAAAACATGATCCACCTAGATCAAAAGGGAAATTCATGAATTTTCTCATTCTAAGAGAAGGAACAAGTTACAAAGTAGGGGGTTTATTGAACATGGCCTTTGAAGAGGCACTCTTTTTGCCAATTATTTATCTTAACATCTCTTAAAATGAGCCATAAATAATAAACTAGTCACCAAAAAGTACAAATTCATCTTAAACTTTTATATCCTTTTCATGTTGCTTATCAACTATAACGTTGTCAATTGACATCTCATCTATGCATGGTCCTTGAGTGACCTTGTCTTTCTTATCAACTATTGCAAGTTTATCCAAATCTTCAAGGAGATATAAATATTCAAACCAATATACTTCATGATCTTGAATAGGTGATTCTAGATCAATTTTTTAATATCATGTTCTCCAATGGGAAACATATCCTTACAATATGCTTTAGTCTCTTCCAGAGATTCAAAATATAGTTGCCAATCATCTATTTACTCTTCACTTTGATCAATCTGAATAAGATCATGCTGAAAGGTATCTTGATCTTCCTTTAAAGGAGAGATCTCAACATCATTTGTGACATCAGCCTATACCAATCCTTCATGGATTCCTTCCATGTCAAGATATACCTTTTCATTATTCTTGGGCATCCCCAAATTAGCATTATCTTATTGAAGATATAAAACATTAATGGAATCCTTAGATGAATATTTAACCTATTACACTATTTTCTCATTAGGATATATCATCTTAAACTCTTTAATTTCACTAACGACATCATGATACTACTGCTACCATTGGTCTTCTTTATTAGGAATGTTCTCTACCTTAGAAATGGTGTTGTTTGAGTTATCCTCATGCTACTTTCCAAAGAAATATGAGCCTATACTTGATCTATATCAGCTTCCACAAGATTTTGAGAAAACTCTGAATTTGGAAAATTGATATATGATTAATAGGTTCTTTATAAGTAATCTCTTGATGCACATATGAGACTTCTTCCTATCAGATCTCATCTCTAATGTTGACTTGCTCCTATATCTCATCCTCTTTGTCATTATGAAAGATTGAGACACTCACTCTTGCCAAGTGGTGTCCCAATAATGATCTCCTCTTCTTGGTCACTAAAATCATCACTATTTTCTATCTCATTAATTTCATCTTCTTGATTTTCCTTACAAAGGAGATTCTCTTCCCTCAAGAATGGCATAGTAGACCCTTAAAAATATTTATCAAGATGAGAGAGGTCCAAAGAAGTTACCATAAGTACCTGATTTTTCTCCTAGAGTTGCTCTTCTTGGATCACCTTTACCTCCTTTTCCTATTTCTTTGCCTCTTAGATGGCTCTCCATGAAGGAAAGGATCTAGGATTTTGTGTGGAAAGAAGTGTATACTTCATGGAAGGTTAATCATGATCATATATTTGGATCTTGGGAGTAATGGAATTTTGGAGAAAAGGGAAAGAGAATCCTTTGATAACCTCTACATTTTGCTCCTTCCATTTAGTTAACACTTCATCAAGGTCGGAAACCTTTTTATCTTCATGGAAAAACTAAACTTGAGGGATGAGTGGTGAATAAATGGAACTATAAGTAGGTTTATCCTCTTAAATAGGCTTTTGACTCCAACTAAGAATCTCTATTGGTTCACATTGAACATAGTTAATAACTTTATGAGAATAAGGAAATAAAAAGGTTGGTAAGGAATACAAGAGGATTCTCAAGAAAACTAATCCAATTGAACTTGCTACCTCTCAAAAGCCTATACTTTTTTTAATACAAAGGGAAAAAACTCAAGCCTCTCTTCTATATCATTACACACATTTTGAAACATTTTATTCACTTCTTTATATTGGGAATCTGAACATATTTTTCTTGCATATGATAGAAATTTAAGATCTATTTCATCCATTATCTCTTAGAGACAAGGTTTCTCATGTACAACATCATATCCATATGGGAAATGTGAAATTTGGTCTTGAAATTGACATGGTTCATAAGGATGGTAAGAGTCATGTTCTTGGTAATAAGGATCATGGGAAGCTTGGTAAGGCTCATCATAACTTGGATAAATCTCCTAGTATGACTGATTTGGATCATAATAAGGCTCATATGGATCATAAAAAGGCTGTTATGATCCATCATAGGGATGATAAGGAGGTATATTATAGGGATTTCCTTCATACATAGCCATTAAAGTAACATCAGGATAGTGAAATGAAAATAAACTTACTAAGAATCTGCCTAGATTATAGAAATAATTTATTGAGCTTGAAATCATGAAAGTCTTCATGAAAAATACTATTGCAACTATAATTTCACCAAGACAAGCTCCAATGAATCCCACCAAGCATGCCAAAACTATTGGGGTTCTATATTTGCACCCTAGTTGAGCAAGGGGATTGTTCAGGTATACTCAAATCTAGACCAACATAAGACTAATCCTAGGATGTGGGTATCCTAATAATGGATCAAACCTCCAGATAAGGTTAGATTATTTATGTATCTATCACCTAAACTAAAACTAACTATGAAAAGGGAGATAGAAATGGGTAATAAATCATGAAATCATGTAAAGGAGGTGATGCACCAATAATGTGATTGTTCATCCACTCTATCTAAACTTCTAACAAACACTAATGAGATTAGATCTAAAAATTTAAATGGCTATATATGCATTATTACTTCATGAAAAGGTTCACTAAATGATCAAAACCTAAGGGAATTAATGGGGAGGCTTAGTTCAAGGAAGTAACTAGTCAATGTATCCACTTATTATATTTAATCAAATGACATTTCATTCTAAACATGACCTACAAAACAATATAATCTAGTATTTAGGTGAGATCATAATTTGATAAGGGAGAGATTTATACCACATATACAAATCAATCTAACCTTGACACACTATACCAGAAAAATAAAATCTCAAAAAGAGTCCTTTATTTATCTCAAGAGGCTTCAAAGATCAAATTTGAGCAGAGTCTACTCATGCCCAAGAGAGGGATTATCAATTTGTCTTTAAGGCCTAGAAGTTTGTATTAATAGAAAAATTGATGAAGAGAGAAGGAACTGCGCATTGGAAAAGGACCAACTACTTTTGATGGATTAGCACCATTTTGAGGATGTTAACTCATGAACTTATAAAAAGGGACAAATTCTATAAAAGAATTAAATGTACATTGCCCTTATCCAACTGCCACATCTCTTTTTGGAAATCCATGATATCATATAATGATCTGCTGATAAGGATCATCTCTTGGAATTTGTAAAAATGTGCTACATCTACATTACCTAGCTAATTGTACCTAAAAATGTGAAACCTGATGAGGTGAGATAATGATTCACTATATGTGAAAACCAATCTTAGACTATTGGTTTTCACATAGTCATGACATCTATGAAAGTCTATAAACTTCTCAACTTTGCTTCACCATCACTGGTCTATCTTCAACTTTTGTATTAGACCCAAAAGATCTATTTTACATATATGGAGCTTTACTAATGATGCTTATTTTTTGAACTATGGTCCTATTTCAACCCTATCATTTCCCACTCACCATTGGATTTGATCTAGGCTCTTGAGATATAGACACTTTTCAAGATGGAATTTAGTTGAGGGCCCCTTTACCAATGCTATGAATGCCAACAACTATTTCACGAGCTCAAATTTTGATGTTGGTACAAATGTAATGAGATAATTTAACTCTAATGGTCATTTTCCATGGTTTGAATTTGATGTCTATGAAAACATCATTCTGCTTCCCATGTAGTTTCCCTGTAGAAAATAATTCTTTTGGAATTTGTGTATTGGCCTTTTACTGTAGACCATTTATTGAGGGATTTGTGTCTCAACCACTTTATCTAAAGGAATTGCTTGCTTTGTTTCTAATTTTGAGCAATTCTCTTAGGATCTCCATTTTGATCAAAAATTCCAAAGGAATTCCACCATAGGGAAAATTATCCTATAAATAGTCCCTTGAAAACTCTTCTTTGGGACACTTTCGTAATAAAATTACCTTTTAAAAATTTTGAAGTGGACCATTTTTGTTGAAAAGAGACCCTTTGGAGCTTCTGCTTGGTACACTTTTCTTAGAAAATACCCTTCAAAAAAAAAAATTGGCCACTTCACTTGAAAATTTTATCTTTTTTAAAAAGTGTCATAGACCTTGAGGAGTCTTAATAGGGAATTGAGTTCTCAATGGAGGAACTACAGGCATTAGCTAGTAGTAATATAGAGAAATTTTACATAAGGAAGAACTCTCCTAGAAATACCATGAGAGGATAAATTCCCTACACTTATATAAAGTGATGAAGAAGAGGCATGAACATGCATTCCAACAAGCCAAATTTATCATGAAATTTGACCAAGCAGTGCCTTACACTTACATTTTATCCACTTGGTTGTGTTTGGGCACCTTTTATGGGGCCAAGTAAACTTTTCTTAGGATTTTTTCGAACCTATAAATAGGGGTTTTCCCCTACTTTATAACAAAAAAATAGTAGTAATCAAAATTAATACAAGGAGCTAAAAAATTGGAGAGTTTGTCTATAGTGTTCTCTTGTGTGTATTTTGTGATATCTGATTCTCATGCTTTTAGATGGCTAAAAATTTATTTTATGCAAGATAATTTGGTAATAACACACATCATATGCATTTGTTAGCTTGAGTTCAACACTAGGTTACTAATTTTATAATATACTTGCTCTATTTTCTTCTCATTTACAATTGAATGTGTCATGCTTACTATGAATGAGTAATTTTCATGCAAAGTATGTTGTTTGACATATGCATTTCCTTCCTTTGAATCTTAAACTATATTTATTTATATTTGAGCATTACTTTAGTATTTTTAGATTCTAGTTTTCATGTGTTTTTACCTCAAAAGTTAGTAGAATTGGTATCTTTGATCATCTTGAGCATAATCTCTTTTCTTCCCTACCCTACTCACTCTTGGATCTGCACATGAATCACTTTAGCTTAGTTCATGCTGTAAATATCCATCATTAATTTACATTTTAGGCAATAATTGGCAAATATTAAAATAATTTTACAAATATTAGTGATAATAAGTGTCACTGCATAAATATTTATTGTCCCTACAACAACATCTACTAGTAGACTTTCAAAATGGTGATCACATCTCTTCTATTTGTGTTATTTATAGTAGTAGTTGTATAAAAAACTCAAGCTCCAAGTCTTCCAAGACTTAAAATTAAGTTTATTACTTTCCCCTTGTTCCCTAGTGACATAGGGAGCACAAGAAGCTCATCAACAATCCCAATAAAGTAGCCTTTAAGAAATCAATCAAGTATCCTTGAGACACCTATAGGATTGGTTTCAAGTCAAAATATGCTATAGTCAGGGGTCTAACAACCTTAAGACATTTTATAGGCTTGTGGAGTCTATTTGGACCATTAAATGCATGAACTATTGGGATGATTAAACTCAATATAGAGATCAAGAAGGATACATGTGAGGTTCAAGTAGGGCTAAGTAAATACAAATGTACATTTACAACTATCTTCAAGATTACCGCTACTGTCAAGTGGGTAAATCATGCTTAATGGAGACTTTAAGGGTATAGAATTTCAAGCAAGGTAATGATATTGTTAAGATATCATCATACATAGATCAACTCATGGGTACTTTGTGTATTGTCAAAACTCCCAAAGCATCTTTATACCCTATCAAAGTATATACAAAGGACATCACACCATACATAGTGGTATATATATGAGAGGTTTATTTTCATAATGAAAGAATGGTGAACATACATTCTAAAAGTAATGCATTAAGTTGTGGAATTTGAAGAAGACCTTAAGGATCTAAACTCAGTTGAATATTCAATTCCATGAAATATTCATCGATAATTGCTTTAAGGACTTAGAAAATATGTTGATAGTCAAGACATTTAAGCAATAAGGTCTTGCATATTTTCAACATTCATAGGATCTTATTATGTTTGAAGAATCATTTAAATTTCTTCCTTGATCTTTTCATCCCAACATCTAATAGGTTTAGTAATTGATCTTAAATTCACATATTCAAAGGATTGAGCCTCACAAATAGAGGTCTAGTCTAAATACAAGTATCCCATAGCCTTAGATCATTCCAATGTTAGATTAATGATAATTATGTATATCCATTTATTTTTTTAATATTTTGGGTTCATATTGTCAAATATAAATTAATTTACATCATAAAATATTTAGGTAGATTGTGTCACTACCATATTCTTGTTATCCCTATAGTAAGGTCTACTTATAGACTAGAAGGTGGTAAGTTGTAACCACATAATCTCTCCAGAAAAATTGATTAAAGCCCCAAGGTGCCACTACCATATTATTTTTATCCCTATAATATGAGAAATGTTATTATGTTGTTTGTATTACATCTTTGACACATACACACATCAATAGTTTGGAAGGACCTGAGGATGAATATCAATATCCTCAACATGTTATTTCTTGTCATGCACTTTTAGGTATCAGTACTCCTCTAAATTTTAAGGTGGTCAATTTACTCAATAAATATAAGTTGAATATATTTATTTACTTTCAGAGTACACACAAATTCATCAATTTTAAGTTGGCTACTCGTTTGAACTATTTCATTTACCCAAAACCAAAATTTAAAATCTTAATTATAGGTGGGGGTATAGTTAATTATTATGGTAAATAGCATAGTATAAAGCTATGGGAGACTACCTATTATATTATGTTATGTTTTCTATTATCACAGATGGGGATAAAAAAAAATTTAGGATTGTAATGGGTCACCACTTTATACACAATTGAGATGAATTTTGAGTAACTATTCATGCTCATTCATTTAAAAGGAATGACATTTGAACTAGATGGTTTATTGGCTAAATATATGCAATTGGTTAGTTTTCACCATATCATAATGATGATAAAAAAAGGTGAAAATTAATTATTATGTGACTATTTTCCATAGAATTTAAACCAAAAAAGGAGTCTACCCATATTTAATTACAACTAGTGGAATCTACCCATTTTTGTCTTATACACCCACTCGACTTCTTTAACCTATTTTCCTTTTGTACTGGGCTTTACAATAGGGCTCACTACCACCTAGGCTAGCCCAGGGCCTCCCTAAGATTGACACACATTCTTAAAAATTGTACTTCTTTTTATTAAAAATTGATTGAAGTATATACAGGGATAGTATTTGGAATTATATTTATGGTATTATTTTATAAAATTTTAGTTTTACAATTTGAAAACCCTATTTTATCTAATAATAGTCATGTGCACACTTTTTAAATAGAAGGCTCACTAACATCACAGCTAGGCGCACCCTAGAAAGGACAAAAATATTACAATAATATAGGTCGACTATATGAATCTTAGTGATTTCATAACATAAAGTGTTAAATAATGAATAAAAGGGCCAAATCAACACAATTAAATCACACATGTTAGATAGGGTAAAGAAATATATTAAACACTATTAATCTTAAATTCCTAAAAATAAGGATCTACAAGAATGATAGTAACAAATATGGTCAACACTTCAAACAATCTATAACCTACTATATTCTACTATGTTAGTGTTTTACAGCATATGTTTGGAAAAAAACTAAGAATATGTAAGAATATAGGAATATATCTAGTCATACATGTTTGATGGTTTTTGTTCATCTTAAAAGTGTGATAATTATATAGATCTTATTTTGCAAAGTAGATTTGACTTTCAAATTCATTGGGGACTCTCACCTATTTTTGAACGCAAATGCACCTCAGTAGTAGTCAAGTTGAATTGAAGACAAGTGATATATTTAATATATTAAAATGATATTTTATATATTATATTAAAATATATAATATTTATTTAAAATATATATTAAAAATATATTATATAATGTAATATAATATTACAATATTATATAATATATTTTAATATTATTATTATATAATATAGATGTTAATATAGTTTACAAATCAAATTATAATTATATATTATATATTTTACTATAATATATTTCATATTAAATATATAATTTATATATAATATTAATCAGTTTAATACACACACACACACACACACACACACACACACACACACACACACACACACACACACACACACACACACACACACACACACACACACACACACACACACACACACATTCATACATGCACACACACATATCATGACATATAACGTATGTATATGTGTATTCGTGAGAAGGGTTATGTAAAGAGAAAGAGTGTAAAATTATAATTAATAGTTAAACCTAGTAATTCCAAACCCTTGATAATGTAAAAATATTAATTAAGTTCATATTTAAAGATAATTATGGGCATAGACTGATTGGGATCTGAATCCCCATGAAATGATATAGTGTATGATGGCTTGCATTCTACATATAAAGAGATAGCCTCTTAACATGTAATATCTATGTCAAAACTGCAACTCCCTTGGTTTTGATCAGGGCACATCTATATTTGTTGGACAAGGAGCTCAATTATGGTTGATCAAGGTTTGTCTTGATGATTACAATAGATAAATTTCTTTTGTTACAATTAAACTAAGAAAATTAAAAATAACCAAGAGGAATTTTGGGTTTAGAAATTGGATAAAAAATTGAAGTGGAAATATATGTTCTAAAGACACCATGTATGCCTACTATGCCTACTGATGATGCATTATCATGTATACCACCATAATCTTGTTTCTCCTAAAGATAATGTTAATGTTACATATTCAAAAAAAATTGGATGAAATTACACTTAAATACTATGCAAGAGCCTATTTCTAAAACCATTGGTTCCAAAGTTACATAATGATAATTTTACTTCTATTTCTATATTTGAACTTCTATAATTTTCATTGTAACATGGTCCTATAGTAGATTATTGAATATTTTTTAATGAATCTTATGATCCCCTAGATGTGATCCAAAACATATGGTAGGAGACCCATCAAGTTTAATTTTTTATGACTCGTATAAGTCCTAAATCTTATATCATAAGGAAAAGCATATGTTAGTAGAATGCATATGGCCCTAGTGGAAATCAAAATATGTATTCTCATTATATTAATATCACTATGGAAGAGGTTTACTCTTATTAAACTATAATAATATCTCAGTGTAGGGATAGATATGAGCTGACACTCATCCATCTTCTTAATAAAAAAACACCAGAGGCTCTGTGAATCTAATAATTTTTTTGTGTGGTGCATTCTATCATACAGCTTGATGTGGCACTGCCATGTTCATTGTTTGATTGGTATCACATGTTGGTTCATTAGAATTAGCTTTGAAATATGGTTTGATCTTAAATTTTGTATTAGATGAGGCCAATGTAGTGGCCCCATGCTTTAATATCTTGTTTAATTAAAGGTGTTTCATTTCTTAGTCATGCTTAGGGTCACCCTTCATGTTTCTCA
The DNA here is from genome assembly GCA_037957365.1 of Torreya grandis. Lineage (NCBI taxonomy): Eukaryota > Viridiplantae > Streptophyta > Pinopsida > Cupressales > Taxaceae > Torreya > Torreya grandis. The sequence goes on from JARHVA010002661.1 coordinate 2,041,907, forward strand.
TAAACAGGAAATTTTAGTGCCACAAAGTGTGGTGGCAAGGGTTTAAATGATACCTATAATGGAAGATGGTTATGAAAGACATATTATGAATCAAGTGGGCCATATTTGGATGCCTTTTAGGTGTTATTCTCAATGAGATAATTTTTTTCCTCCAATGCTTTAATCATTTGTAATCAGGATTGTGAAAAATCCCCAATTTGGTTCAAAGTATTCATTGAAGTTGACATCAAGGGGGATGAATATGTATTCCCACTTTATGTACGATCAATGTTTGATGTGATTAATGGATTTGAAATAGGAACATCATCTATATTGGTCTCTACCATATTTGATATCTAATAATGTCAGATGTCTATTGTGCTATTAAATTGTTTAAATTAACTAATTGAGTAAATTCAGGAAAGGCAACTCACTATCATAGGGATTTGAATTTGTGAATTTTATCTCAAAGGTATTCCATGTGTAACACCCAAAATTTCACCTAAATAAAGTCTATAAAAAACTAACTTTTTAATTTTTACTACTAAAATTATATTATTCTTACTAACTTCAAGAAAGGCAACTCACTATCATAGGGATTTGAATCGATGAATT
>JARHVA010002661.1:2047500-2115000 GCA_037957365.1 Torreya grandis
TTAGTAGCATGTATTACACATATTTTTTTTAGTCTTTGAATCACATCTAGATATCTTTGGAGCATTTGGTACAAATGTTCAGATTACCCTGTACAAGTCTTTAGAGCATTCATAAACTTCTTCAGAGTACCCTATGTATGTCCTTAGAGCACACTTAGAGCATATTCAATTCAATTTTGGATTGTCTTTGGAGAATATTTAGATCATTCAATCTTCATAGCTCGCTTGTTGAATCCTAAAAATTATAGATGAAAGAATTAGTAATACTATACATAAAACTATTGTACTCAAAACTTTGGAGATCGCTTGATGTACTCAAAACTATGCTTTTAATCCAAGTTAGACATAATAACAAGGTAAATAGTCATCACTAAATTAAAAAGAAGAAGAACAAATCGCATTCATATCCTACTTAAATCAGACTTTAACTACTAAATGCAACATAATATATAACTAAACATAAAACTTTATGGATAGTTTATATAACTATGATGAGCTCCATGAAATGATCATAATTTCTCCCCCATACTTTACCTTTTTCAAGTCCTCTCATAAAGAAGTGGTCACTTTACCTTTTTCATAGTGGGCACGTTTTATAACATAGGTCCATAAATGAACCATTCTATAATAGGACCATAAATTATGTCTTGTTCCATAAATAGATTGAATTCACTCAAAGGATGAGTGAAATTGAACATGGGCTTCTTGGTTTTTACTAGAACCAAGGCCATCTCAAATTTTCTCTTAGGGGAATCTACAAGAACTAGGTCCATTACTACTTCCTTCCCATTTTCTTTCTCTACCTCCTCAACTTGAGCTTCTTCTTCATTAGACTCATAAGCACTAGACAACATTCTAAGTGTATCCTCAAAAATTTCATCAGGGTCTAGGGATACCATGTGAATCTCCTCTAGAGGTAATCCTTGTTATTTTACTTGGATTGAAGATGATATGATCTCATCCAATATTATTTCTTATGGCCTTTTCTCAACTTGCACTTTAGGATTCTATGTCTCTATTTGTGGTTGTGTTGGTGGAGGCTTAGAAGAATCCCTAATGAGTAAATGGTACTACCTCAGCTGCAATCACCATCTATCATATCCTCATTTTTATCCCATTGGCAGTATAGACTTAGGTTTTATGCTTCATTCTTTCATCCTCCTAGTGACCTAGAGGTGATCCTTATTATTTTACTTGGATTGAAGATGATATGATCTCATCCAATCTTATTTCTTATGATCTTTTCTCAACCTGCACTTCAGGATTCCATGTCTCTATTTCTGGTTGTGTTGGTGGAGGCTTAGAAGAATCCCTAATGAGTAAATGGTACTACCTCAGCTATAATTACCATCTATCATCTCTTCATTATCCCCTTGATAGTCTAGACTTAGGTTTTATGTTTCATTCTTTCATCCTCCTAGTGACCTCAAAGTAATTGGATGCCTTGGTGTAGATTGAGTCAAAAACTCTAAGATTATGTTCATATAGTATGTTCAACATCTGTTTGGACTTCAAGTGTGCCTAACTCTTCTATATGGATCCCATTATCTTAGCTCATCCATTTGTATATTGAATGATGATTTATGTTTGGATTCTACCTTAATGTTGTCCCACTACTTAAATATGGTTAGACCAATGGTAATGGAGAACTTGTGAAGCAATATCCTTCTTTTAGTCTTACAAAGACTATCTATCTCATTATAGAGATGGTAAACCACCTCCTGCTCTACTATCTTGTTGGGTACATGGATAGGTAGTCTAATAGGGGTGCATTGGGTTCCCTCAAACCTAATGATAGTACAATCTAGATACAACTAGATGTCTCTAATATTCTCCACATATTTACTAATTAGTGGGCTAACCCTTTTCATGGGATGACCAATTATAGCCTCATTAAGTGTTGGATAAACATAGTCATAGATAAATTGGATGTGATCCCTATATTTGAATATGTGCATATTTGAATAATATTATGAAACTATTTGAGTTCTACTAGGTGATCATTGTTTGAGGACTGGGAGTTTTATGGTAGTAAGAAGGGCATCCAGAAGGTATGACATCATATAAAATTGTTTTTTCTTCCTCTTTATAGTTGTAAATATTTGTCTACTTAAATCAATGCTAATTACCTCACTTAAAGGAGGGGTGATCTATTTCTCAACCATGAAGTAGATAAAGGGCATCCAAATCTAGTCTACATATTTGGTGGTTGCATTCCCAGACAACATGTTCATCATTTACATAATCATTTGAATCCTAGGTTTGAATTGGCTAATAAGGATGTTTTTGTTGAAGTCCAAAAAGACACGGTTCCTAGAACAACCATGGGGAAAGGATGCTTTTTAGATCATTCTCTTTGGCCCAATTTTTTATTGAGGTTAGGTCTATTTTTGGTTTGGGAAATTTTTAATAATTATCAAAACCTATGGGAGAAATTTAAGCCATCTTATTCTAAGTATGACCATTAATCAAAATTCCTTTATCTATTTTAGCATCCTTAAAAATGGAAGAAAAAATATCAATACAATGGATTACCTCAATCTTAGCTATTACATATTATAGACTAGTCATTTATATAGCAACTATGTCATAATAGCATCTTTTAGCTAACACGTTCTTCTCCTCCTCTCTAGTGATGGATGGTTGTTCTTCAATGTTTCAAGGAATCTTAGACCAATTATTGTCTCCTATGTTTAGTGTGATGACATCAAAGTTTAGGTCTTTGAAAATCCTTCCTTTTGCATCTGAGGTTAAGTAAACCTCTTCATCCTCCTTGGAAACACCTCTTCAAGCTTCCATGGCTATGAATTTCATCAAATTTTATACTATTAGACTACACTTTGACCCCCAAATTGAATTATCCTTGCACATATAACAATCCAACTCTCCTTGGATTGATTAAAATGATCTTAGGTTCGAATTAGGACTCTCATACTTTATAAAGATTTTTTAAGGTTTATGTAGAGCTCTAATGATGGTAGCGGGTCCAAATTATGAGTTTCATGCCTTAGATTTTGTTTGGATCAAGAATTTATACTTTTACCTTTCTTAGGTCCATAAAATCTTCCATTTTGTCATGTCTTACTTATGTGGTGTCATCATGGTATCTCTGTGTCATCTAACTCATTAATATTTAAAAGTGATAGTTTCTCTTTCAAAAAATCCTCTTCACCTCACACCATCAAAAATAAACAATTTTAGGTAGTTGACCCGTAAAAACTGTACTCATGGGCCTAAGTTTTTTAGTCTACAAAGGTGAAAGTCAAATTTATTTTTAATTAACTATTTATGGAAACATCATCTTATTGAATTTTTATAATTCTTGACTCAACAATCAAAGTCACTAACTATGGATTAAGAAAGTTTAGATAATGAAAGGTTCAAAAGAGTTATGTGGATAAAGAGCATAAGTACGTAAAATGATTTAATCTTTCAGGGCTTTATAATGAAAATCCTATGTTTAAATAAAAGGGATGAGATGTTTAAATTAGTCAAATAACTATGCAATAATTAAGTACTAATTTTTTATGACATTTAACCTTGTTTGAATTTATAATAATAGTAATAGATAGGCATAAATAGAGATTTATCTAAAAACTGACTGTTGTAGATGATCTAGGTTCTAAAAGTTGAGATCTAGGTAGTTATCTATGTCATCAATAGGATTCTAGTGTTCATCTTCTAACTAGAAAATAGAGCCTAGTATGGAAAATAGTGTTATCTATGTGTAGTGTCCTTAATGTGGTGTTAATGTCCCCTTAGTATGAATGTTCCTATTTTTTAAGAACACCTCTACCTATGTCTTTATGTCTTCTTCTTGCATGCACAAAACCTAGAGCTCTGTGTTGTGCCTAGAAAACCCAATTTAATGAGCAAACCCTATTCCTCCTTATAAGTATGGAATGAGAAATAATTTTGTGTGTTTTAGTAGGATCAACTGGATATCCTCAATACCCCCCTATGTAGATATTTGTCTACATATCAATACTTTGAAAAGGGATCAATCTTGATGTAATTATCCCACATAGTGCTTGATGCAAGTGTAAGTGAATGATATAATGAGAGTGGCCTTGGATTCCTTGAATGTGCTTGAGATTTTAAATATTTAAAAATTGGGATTAGGGTTCTATAGATGGTAGTATATATAATTAGGGATCAAATACATTAATTTTGATCAACTTTATCCTTGGTTTGAATAGCTTTGCATCTATTTTTTGATCTAGTGAATAGAGGTGGATTAGACTTATATTGATAGGGTTATGTTGCTTATATGGATAAGAAACCAAGATTAGGCCAAACTTAGGAGGGGTAAGAAAAAGTATCCATTTTAAAGATCTAAGGATAAGGGAAATAGTGCTTAGTTGGGGAAACTATCACCATGTGGCTATAATGTCTAAAATGTGACACTAATGTCCTCTTTGTAGAATGCTAAGAAATTTAGATTGGGATCTGATATGATAGTTATGGGACTATATCTGACTAGTTTTAGGTGACTATGGCCTATTGAATGACTATAAAAGTTAGTCTAATACTCAAGGATATGTCAATGGCTAGTTTAGGGATAAGTTAACTCAAGTGACATTATTAGCATAAAATTACCACTTTTAGATGATTACATTCCACTCTACCTTAATACTAGTAATGTAGCAAAGTGAAATGACTAGTATAAATGGAAAAAAAGCATACGTAGACTTACCTTGGAAGTAAAGCTCATGTAACTAAGTTTGAGTATGTGAATTTGGGTCTGCATATGTGGAACATGATACAAATCAATGTCCTGCAATGAAACATGCCAAAAATCAGTCCTTACTTAAAGACATGATCAAAATAAAATATTACACTAAAATGAAATAAAATATTAAAGCTAAGTAAAGATAGAGGAAAGAAGCAAATAGACCACATTGGGTATAGAAACCAGTGCATGAACTTGGTGACAACTTGTGTGTGTGAGTATGCATAGTGATCATATAATTGAATATCTTGAATAGAGTTGATGGCTTGCTCAATCCTCATATGGGTGGCTCAATAAATCAATCCAATTTTGACTCCATAATTTCCCACCCCTAATTGTTGGATCGTGATCTCTATGAATAGCTTGGATAATACTATATGTGTGTGTAATCCTCTAATCTATGTGGATCAAGAACACAATTAGGACATGATTCCATCATTTCCCATATGTGTGAAGTAGATTCATATATATTTGTATTGTGTAAAGTGATAAAAGTATCTAACTAAGTCTAGTAATGTATTCAGCTCTATAGCTAGTCAGATATATTAAATGGTTTTGGGCCACTAGAGAATGACAACCATTGCATTTGGAGTAAGGCATGAATCTAGTGATAACCTAGAATGTGATATAAAGTGTATAAAACATAGATAATGACATGGAGTTTTATATTCCATTTGATCAACCTATTTGAAGCTAAATATATGGAAACTATGTGTTGTTCACATGCCCCCAATCTTGTATCTAAGTATATCAAATTTGAATTGATTATGTAATAAATAAATTTGTGTAATTAATCTAAATGATGAGTGATCATGCCAAAAATGATTTCCCCAAATCTAAGTAATTGGTATGAATCTAAGCTAAAATGAATGTATCTAAGCTAAATTTGAACATAACTACCAAACCTGTGACTATATCTATGCAAATATGTATTATCCCTAGTGTACTAGCCTAAATGATCTAGACTATATTGAAGCTAAGGATACTAAACAATAGCTCCATGTAGTAGATGGTAGTGCCCTATGGTACTAGTTTCCTAATTTAGGTACTAATGACTACTTGGTTTGATTTATATGTGATCTAAACTAATTATTGAGTCTTTGTTTTATTCTATGTCTACCCTAAGTTTGATATCTAAAACTAAGCCTATGTGATAAAATATATCTATGAATATAAAAGTACGATCCTGATCTCTATGAAAAACCCTTGTAAATGCCCCTTGTTTTGAGGGTAGTTATGAAACCTATGTAAGAAATTCCCTCTAAATAAGTATCTCTAAAAAATATGTTAGTCAGACCATGTGCATGATATTATAATATAGTGGACAAGCATAACATTAGAATGTAAATGTATTTGAGTATAAGTAGGTAATATAAGATGTATGTTATAATTTAGCATTGTGTAAGGGTGTCAAGATAGATGTAATAAATGTATTGTTGGGTGAATGTTTTTTCACCAGCTAACTGAGGGAAAAATAGGTGTTTCAACCATAGCATAGGGAGATTTATCAGCCAAATGTGTAAGTTGACCACATCAAAAGGGGACAAATCTCTCCTCTCATCAAGGGTAGGTTCCCTATAACTATAAGGTACTATAAACTATAAATAAGCTAAAAATAACACTCAGGGTAAGATAACACCATCCATCTCTCTTTTTTCAGAGATGATGTTCAAAAACATAGGATAATTTTGGTGAAATCACTGAAGGCACTTCTCTTCTTTCAGAAGTGATCTGCAGTAAACAACAAGAATTCTTTCTAGTAGTGATAAGTAAAAAGATGCACTGACACAGCAGGATGAGGTGTAGCATAAAGTCTCCACCTTAACTACCAAAGAGTGAAATATATGAAGGATAATGGGGGCACAAAGTCATCCCAAGATCCTTTACACAAAAATATAAAATAGACAAACTAAAGATAATTATGGCAGCACAAAGTCTCTCCACAATTGGCTTTAGAACACCTTCCTAATTACTTCAACTATTTCTACTTGTTAAATTAAATGGACAATAATTTTTATAGGAAATAGACATATGAAAATTTTCATAATAACACAAGCTATTCCAGCACAAAGTTTGAAAGGTCACTTGTTTTCTCATTCATTCAAGAAAATATGATTAATAATCTAAGCTCAAAGTCTCAAGAAATGCCTTTCAATTTGGATAGAGTTTTAATTCTATAATAGAGATATATCCTCTACATAAAATAAGAGATTAAAATATATATCACTCCAACAAAGACTTGGGTTTTTTGTTTCATGGAATGTCCCATGCTGCATTCAATGTCTTAAATGCATTTTCAGTTCTATGAAGGGGCCATGCTGGGACAGGGCATCAACCTTAACTGTGGCATGTCAATTCATCTCAAATGTCTCCTTTCAAAGTATGGGCTGCTTGGTCCTCTTCCTGATATGTGCACAACTATCCATTTTCCCTTTACTTGATGGATAAAAATAGGTGAGTCCCCGCTCTATTGTCTACTTGGTGGACTATTTCACCTATTGGAAATAACTCTCCTACAGATATCTCTAGATTTCCTATAGTTGTTCTCTCTTTCCTTGCCACATTTTTTCCTTTTCCTCATGATCTAAGCTATCAAGATATTTCTTCCTTTTCTACTAGCTCTTTCATCTTCTTCTTCAATTGGTCCCTGAGTTTGTTCTCAGGTCTGTGCCACACTTGAACATCAACAATTTTTTCATTAGTTATGAATTTGATGTCCATAGGGACATCACTAGTCTCTTGGTGCTTGAACCACATTAAACCTTGAAATCACATCGATTCAATGGTTTAATGGTTTGGGTGGTCCTATCAACTCCTTGATTCAATTGGTTCCTTGGTTCAATCGGTTCCTTGGTTCAATCAGTTGAACCATCTCTTCGAACTTGTCTCTAGAATCTTCTGCTTCCTTCCTTCACTCAAAGCTTCCTTTAAAATTTTAAAATTCTTTGAACCTTTGAAATTTGAACCATTTTGGTTCAAGGTTCAACGGTTCATTCTCTTTCTTTGAATCTTTTGGTCATTCAAATTTTCTGGATCCTTTTCTTTTCTATTGAACTCGTTGAACCTTTAAACTTTGAACTCTTTTGGTTCAAGGTTCAACGGTTCAATGGTTCATTCTTTTCTCTTTGAATCCTTTGTTCTTATAAGTCTCTCAAAATTTGTTGAACTTTTAACTCTTTTGGTTCAAGGTTCAATGGTTCAACAGTTCGATCTTTACTCTTCAAAGTCTTCTTTTCTTTAAGTCCTTTGAAGTTGTTAAACATTGAACTTTAAACTTGTTGAAGTGCTTAACTCTTCAAGTCTACCAATGTCATTTAACTTTTTGGTTGAACCTCAATATTGAACCATCCTTGAAATTCTTACGTGTTCAAAGAAAGACTTGTTTCTTTATGAAAGCCCGCTGGTTGGACCTATGGAACCCATTGAACCTGCGAGTCCCTTAGCTGAAAATTCTTGAATAATTGAAGAACTTGAGTGCTCAGAACATTTTTTGAGAAGGGAAGAGATAATTTTCGCCTACAACACCAAAATAGTTGATATGTTGTCCCCAAAAACAAGTGACAGATTTTGGGAACAACATTTATATAGAAGTAAAATCTAAATAACTACCTAGGGGGATGGCACATGATGTCCATCATGACACCCAAGTAGGATAGGTAAATGTATGAGATATCTCATGGCATAGAAATTGGTGTGTGTGTGTGTGTGTGTGTGTGTGTGTGTGTGTGTGTGTGTGTGTGTGTGTGTGTGTGTGTGTGTGTGTGTGTAACAAAAAAATAGAAGTGTTATGGTGTAGAAGCATACAAGGAAGTAAACATATAAGCACATGAGGCACATAAAAGGTAGCCCAAGGGGCCACAATACATGGTACATGGGCACATGTCACTAAATATGAGAATGGAGACAAACAAGGACATATTCAAATTTACACATATGCAAACAAAAATTAATTTGGTGTAGAGCCACATAGAAGGAGGAAAACACACACAAGGGACATGGGCACATGTCCAAGGCATACAAATAAAGAAGTCATATAGAGGCCAAAGAATAATGACATATTCAAATACCCTCAAAGATGAAAGAAGCATAAGAAACACATTCAATTCTAATCTAGGAACTAGAAATGAAAGCATGTATAACTATGTAGTGAAAATCTATGTAGATGCTAGGATGCATTTATACTGAGTATAACTAGTGATAGTCAACAAAATATCTAAGAAATGAAGAACAATGACTAATATCAAGATAAACCAATGAGTAAACTGGAATGTATAATATGTAAAGATAAATCTTAGTTATAATAATTATGTAGGAGATACCCCCATGTGGGCAAATGTATCAATGTATAAATATATATTGGTGTAAAGGCCCCCAATTAGTAGATGATAACTAGTCTAGATCAGTGTAGTAGACTGAAGTCCTATCTAGAATTCAAAATCACTCAATAAAAATAAGTGAAGCATATGTGTATGATAAAATTGACTATAATAGGATAGCTATCAATATGCAATATATGGCAAGTAGTAAAAATGTAAACATAGTAATGCATACAATCTATATTTTTTTGTGTGTTTTTGAAATATTTGAATGTTTTTGTATTTTTACATATTATATTGTTTTTGTATTTTTTGAGTATAATTTATGTACAAGTAAATGAAAAAAAACTATGTACAAGGAGCGAGAGAGAATGAAGTATGTACAAGGGTAGGAACCATACTGACCAATGAATCTCATGAGAGACTCACCATCACCATAACCTATGTCAAAGAGGGGAGTTGTGATCATGCATGTAGTGTGGAAGGGAAAATATGAACCCATAATTTGCTATGTTGTATAATTCAAGTCTGAATCTGCTTATGAAGTGATGTTATGATGTTATGTCACTGACTATGATGTCCTATGAATTATAAGGGTCTTAGGGATCCATATATTAGAATGTGTTGAGAACTCCTAGACCACAATATAACTGATCTTGACATAAACTGATTAGAGGAAGGTCCTTTAGAATATGTGATGCATATCTAATGTAAAGATCTCTCTAGTAATGGTATATGAGGGAGAGTGTGCACACATATAGATACCATAGGAGTAGACCTAGACTACTCTAAGGACTCTATTAAACACTATGATGTATGCATAAGAGATGTATTCTCTATTGTAATTGATAATTATGAAAATATATGGCAATGTTGGAACTGTAACTGGTGTTGATGTTGGAACTATAGCTAGAAACTATGTTGAAGCTACCAATGGGATGGGAACATGATACTCATATTGGACACCCTCAATCTTAACCACCTAGTTATCATGTACATATTTGTATCATCGATGTATTTTAGATGAGATGATTTGAAGCTATTTTAACCATGGCTTGCCTAATAATATATCGAATACACCTGCACTAGGTACTACTAAAAATTGAGTGGCTATGTGTGTTGGTCCAACTTGTAAAGAAGCACAATCTCTCTGATGGAACTCTAAACATGCCCAATAAAGCCACTAATTACTATATCTATGGTTAATATATCCTACCTTATGTAGCCAAAGTGTTGTAAAAGTGTCATGGTGTACATGCATATTCTTGACCCATTATCAATCATAACATTGTGATTAAGATGGTGTTCTATATATACTCATATGAAGAGTCCATGTAAATATATATCATCATCCACAATCTCCTACTCTAAAAATGTGATAAGTAGTCTAGGTGGCACTTTAATGTGATACATGCTAATACTATTATGCAATGGATGTATCTCCTATGTAGTTACATGATAGGAAACTAATGGTGGATGATCATGATACATATAGTGAAATCCTAATGTGCCCCCTACCTCACAATTTATATGCTTTGGTAAAATATCTAAAAATATCTTTAGTTCTTTTGCCTTTATTGGTTGTTTTGGTGCCTCAATGGGTGTGCCCACATCAATAATTTTATCCTCAATTAGATCTTGTATCTTGTGCTTCAAGCTAATTTATTTGTTTTTTATGTGGCTTGGTTCCCTATGATACTCGTAGAATGCATTTGAACCATAATTATTTAGAAGAGGTCATGTCATATCAACCTCTTTAATGGAATGGAGAGATATGGCATTAAATTTTAATAGTTGTAGAACTCATGCTGCTGACTCTAGAATATTAGTGAAGTATCTACACTAAGGAGAAAATAAAACTAATCTATGAGAAGGCTCAAAAGTTTCATTGATAATGGCATTTTGATCACTTTTATTTTCTATGGCCATGACCTTGTTTGGATGTTTTTTTCTACTCTAAATCATTGAATCTAATCCATTTTGTAATTAATTTTTATAATTGCTAAGAGCTTAACCTCTCTTTCCTTAACTGTGTGGCACATATCAGTAAATATGGGAAAATTCTTGAATAAAATAGCTTCATGAAGTGCTGGTAATAGAATTTTCTTAAATATATCTTAAATCCCTATGTCTTCCATGGGGCTAGTCAATTTGGATAATATTGTCTTATATCGTAATAAATAATCGATGATAGGCTCATTTGAATTTTATTTTAGTTATTCCACTTGTACATATGATATCTTATCACTGATATTGATAGAAAAGTATTCTAGGATCATATTGGATAAAGGATTGAATTCCACAATAGATTTATTTGGTAAATCATAGAATCATTTTAGGGCATAATTCTTGAGATTGCATGGAAATAGCTTCATAAGAAACTAATCATTGGACACATAGTCCAAGCATACTATATGAAAGGCTTGGAAGTGATGCTCTAGGTCACCCTTGCCATCATATAATGAGATCTTGGGTGACATGAAACTGGATGGAAAAAGATTTTCCAGTATATGAAGTGCCAAAGGTGTAAGCAAGATAATGTTGGAATCTAAGGCATGTGATGGCTTAGCTTCTCCCTACTTAGGATGTAACACTTTACATTGTAAATTATTAACCTCCTACATAATGGATTGTAAATTTGGAATAGAATAACTAGCCATAGGTGGTGTATCTATCAATGATGGTTGAATAACAATCTTGGGTTGTGCTATCTGAGTTGGTTGAGTGGGCCCCACTGAAGGTGTAACAACATCATCACCTGGGGGGTTGAATATTGACCATTGTTTGTCTTATTCTTGATTTATAATATGGTCTATAAAATTTATGCATGATCATGGGGATATTATTAAATTCTATCTTTGAAGCCTTGTAATACCTCATCTTTATTCATAATTATATCATTATTGTTAAGTGGAGGTAGTGTCTCTTGATCCTCAATATGGACCTAGTCTTGTTCTTGGTTATATTGTTCATCTTTTGATGCATTGTCATTGAATTACACATAATTAGGGTGTGAAGGATTCATACCTAGAATTTTAATAGGGTCCTTATCATTTTTATAGGTTCAAATAGCTAGAATATGAATATGATTGATAGGATTACCACCTAGTCTAGCACTTCTAAATGGAAGAGAGATAACTTTTTTAGATGACATATAGCAAAAATTTGAAAGAGAGATATTATGATAAAATATATGAATTTTGAATAATTAATAGAAGTTAATGAAAATAGGATAAAAATTATACAAACCTTAAGATAATCTAAGGTTAGAGTTTTGAAATCTAGGGTTTCTTTGCAATAATTTAAATTAGATGTTAAATAAATTGAAAGCCTAATGTAAAATTGATTTTAATTAGCTAGGTTGTCTAAAAAAATTAGAAAATTAGAAGTATTCAGCCCTAAATTTATTGTAAAAAATTTATATGAATGCAATCTAGGGTTTGAAGCAATATTCAAAGTAAGATGGGTTCACAAAATGATTTAATGTTTTGGGATTTTACAATCAAAACCCTATATTTAGATTAAAGGGTTGAGATGTTTAAATCAGTCAAACAAATATGTAATAATTAAATATTGATTTGTTATGACCTTTGACCTTGTTTAAATTTCTAATAATAGCAATAAATAGGTATAAATAGAGACTTATCTGAAGCTAATTGTCACAGATGATCTGGTTCTAAAATTTGAGATCTAAGTAGTTATATATGTCATGAATAGGAATTTGGTATTCGTCTGCTCACTAGAGTGCAACATCTACTATGGATAGTATCACCATCTATGTGTAGTGTCCTCAATGGGGCACTAATATCCCCTTTTTAGGAATGTTAATATTTTCTAAGAGCTGTTGTGCTTGTGTTTTTATGTCATATTCCTACAAGCACAAAACTTGGAGCTTTATGTTGTGACTAAAAAAATTGATTTAATGTGCAAACCCCAATCTTCCTTTCAAGTATGAATTAAAAAATAATTTTATGTGTGTTAGTAGGATCAATTGGACATCCTTAACAACTTATTGTGTAGGGAGTTACCTGCATACCAATACTCCAAATAGGAATCAATCCCCATGTAGTTCTCCCACCTAATGCTTGATGTAAGTATAAGTGAGTGTTAAAATGAGACTAGCTTTAGATGTGTTGAATGTGATTGAGCTTTAAAATGTTTAAAAATTAGGATTTGGGTTTTTTATATGGTAGTATCCAAAATTAGGAAAAATTAGGGATCAAATACCTTAATTTTGCTCAACTTTATCTTTGGTTTGAATAGCTTTTGCATCTATTTTCCATCTAATGAATAGAGGTAGATTAGAATTGTATTTATAAGGTTCTATTGCTTGTGTGGATAAGAAAATGAACTTAGGCCAACCTTAGGAGGGGTACATGTTTGAAAAAGTATACATTGGAAAGAGATAGGGCTACGGATAGAAACTCCTGATTGGGGACACTAGCACCATATGGTTGTAGTGTCTCAAATATTTTGATAATCTCCTCTTTGCAGACTACTAATAAATTTGGAGTGGGATCTGATATGAAAGTTTTGGAACTATATTTTGAGTGATTTTAGGCGATTTTGGTTTGTTGAATGACTAGAAAAGTAAGTCTAATGCTCAAAGATATATCTCTGGTTAGCATAGGGATATGTTAACTCAAGCAACACTCTTAGCATCTAATTACCATTATTAGGTGATTACATAAAGAAAGAGCACAAGCATAAAATGAAAAAATTCTATTATAGAATTTAATTCAATTTTTGAGTATTGTGAAAAGGCATACATAGGGGTTGACATTAAATGGAGGGAGAATTTACTCATCTCAAATAAGAATGAGTTTTTATATACTAAGATGTAAGACACATAGATGGATGATTCTTAAGGAAGAGGGGGAGGAGAGGATATATATTTTCTATACCATATGGATAGTAGAAACAAATAATAATTTCATTGTTAAATGATTGATCTAAATGGGCATTCAAATTCAGTATATATAAACATTAAGAGTTGACTCCATATTGAAAATACTTGAAGATATTACAGAGAAGAAAAGTTAAAGGCATTGATAACTAAATTCAAAAGGAAAAGAAATAAACTCCTTAATAATCTTTGAGACATTAAAATAATTGTAAATCTTTGTGATACCATAAATCATTAGATTTGGTAGACACAATCAAAATAATTTCATATATTTACTTATGTTAATCCTTAAACTTTCATTTAAATATATAGAACATAATAACTTTGTAAATTGGTCTCATGTTATATTAAATCATATGAACTATAAAATGACATCATCAAATCACGTGAACTATAAAATGACACTGTTCTTATATATTTATTTATTTATCTTGTTGAGTGGATGTTATTGTGGTGCCCTACAATTGTCTGGTATCTTATCAATTAATATACATATACATATACATATACATACATACATACATACATACATACATATATATATATATATATATGTATGTATGTATGTATATGTATATATATATACATACATACATACATACATATATACATACATATACATACATACATACATACATATATATATATATATATATATATATATATATATATATATATATATATATATATATATATATATATATATATATATATATATATATATATATATATATATATAAGTCATAATATCTAAATCTCCCTATATAGGGAACTAAGTATTGATATAGCAAAGCTGTGATAATTATGGCATTGACATAACTATGTATCAATCTGCATTCCTAAGTAAATTATTTTAATTAAACCCATATACTTATTTTAGTATTAACTACCTTTACATTTAAGGCATATTTATTAAGCCAAATTGGAAAAGAGTGATTTAGTCTTAATCCTTTATATGTAGAGATTTAGAATGGATAGTATGAAAGTTTCATTAAATACACATCAAATCATATAAAATAATAGCTAGATTTGTCAAACCAAATAATCTCTCGAATAAATATTACAGGCTAAGGTAAATTGATGTTTAAAAAAAATGAGATTATGGAATGAATTTTGAATAGAAGAAATAATGACTTGCCTTAAATCTATTGTATGTAATGATCTTCTAGTTAAGATTATATTTATATATATATATATATATATAAACACACACACACACACACACACACACACACACACACACACACACACACACACACACACACACACACACACACACACACACACACACACACACACACACACACACACACACACACACACACACATACATACAAATACACACACACACACACGTATACATATACATATACATATGCATATTAGATAAGTCATAATATCTAAATCTCCTTATATAGGGAACTAAGTATTGATATAACAAAGCTGTGATAATTACGGCATTGACATAACTATGTATCAATCTGCATTCCTAAGTAAATTATTTTAATTAAACCCATACACATATTTTATTATTGAATACCTTTACATATAAGGCATATCTATTGAGCCAAATTAGAAAAGAGTGATTTAGTCTTAATCCTTTATATGCAAATATTTAGAATGGATAGTATGAAACTTTCATTAAATACACATCAACTCATATAAAATAATAGCTAGATTTGTCAAACCAAATAATCTATCGAATAAATATTATGGGATAAGGTAAATTGATGTTTAAAAAAATTGAGATTATGGAATGAATTTTGAATATAAGAAATAATGACTTGCCTTAAATCTATTGTATGTAATGATCTTCTAGTTAAAATTAGCAAACTTTTAAAAATGGAAAGCTACATATATATAGAAGTTTATATATAGATATATGTATAAATAGAAAGTATCTAAAAGATAATTGGAGTCTAGATCATCATGGAATGGTTGAAGAAACCTATGTGATGCCTTGGAAACATGTTTTGGATAAGTCTATAGCTTGATTTTCAAAATCTATAGCTTAACTATCAAAATTTATATCTCGACTGTGAAATTCCATAGCTATCTAATGAGATCTGTAGATTGCCTGAAAAAGTTTGAAGCTTTGTTAGAATGATAGGTTTGTGAATAAGGCCCTTCCTTATCTTCATGGTATTATATGAAGACTTTTATTTAGATGTTAAAATAAATATACATATCAAAAATGAAGGACTAAACATGAAAATATTTAAAAAATTATATAAAGAATGTTAACTCAGACTCACATAAGCTTAAAGAGACAAAAACATTCATCTTCTACCTTAGGATAGTTATAATCCCTAAGACTACATGCAATGCTCAACATAAATGGAATATTAATGGTTGTGAAGGATGATATATATTATGGTGTGGACTCATCTTTACGGACTTATAATCTATAAGATATGTTAATAAAAATCTCACATAAGGACCTATGTCTTATCATGTAGTTTATTGAAATGAGTGTGTTTCTTTATTCTAGTATATATGCGGCTATTATATATCAAAATACCAAAATATATTTTAATAAATCATGTGATACATATATAGTGTAACATAGTATTTCATTATGTTATGATAAGCTTTGTGATATGTATGAGATAACTTATCACAAGTAGCACATGAAATAAAATATGTATTACATAAATATTATGATAATATGTTATGTATGAATGAATAATATGCTTTATAATAATATAAGTACATTTATACTTAATTATATTATACTTTTAAGTTGTACATAGGGGTGTGTACTTCTAGTTATAATTCCATTGGTGGTTCAAAACTATGTTATAGATTTTTGTATAGTAGAATATTATCTATGCATGTGTACAACCCCCTTAAGTGTATAACAAATGCTAGAATGGAATATTATATGTTTTTTTAGGATATAGAATTTTTTGTTATAATTAGTAGTTTGAAGAGAAGCTTATGATTTCATTGATTTATAACTACTCTATTATGAATGGTTATGGTATTTAATAGTTGTGCTTAAAAACACTAGACTATGGTCATATGGGTTATCATAGGGTGTAATATATTTGGAAACTAATTATAGTAATTATAAAATGTAGTTAAATGTATGTTTTACTTGAATGGTATAAAATATAGTTATCATTTATATTATTTATGAGATAGATAATATTGTGAGGTTCATTCGTACGTTTTATGGAATAAATGTATGTATTTAGATTAATCATGTGCTTAGCATGTTTTATAGTTACTAGTAAAATGTAATATGTATGAATATTATGGTTATATTATGTTAACTAAATCATGCATTATTGATACTAAGTAAGTAGTGCGATGGACTTCACTAGCTTACTAACATCATAATGTTAGATGAAGGTAATCTGATCAAGTGGTGTGTATGAATTTAACTGATCTTTAGATCATTAATTATTGAAAAAAAATTTACAAAGTAATTTTTAGTGAAACATTATCATTTCATGAGTATGATTTACATGTTTGTGTGATATTTTAAGTAAAACAGGTTTTTATGATGCACCGCATGTGTAGTTTTAGAAATCATACATCACATGGGTACTAGCTTGTCTCTCTAGATTCCCATTCCATCATTATCTTATAATATATTAAGGGAGGTCCATTACATTATGAGATTATTGTTGGTGATTTATGGTTTATGGTTGGTGTGTAAAATTTCTCAAATGATGCTCTCCCTCCCCACTATAGTACTACTTTTGAGATGACACTTGAGATTTTCATAGATACTAGCATCCAGAGGACTATTCTTCAAGGAGCCATGTATTTTATATATGTACATTGTATTTTAATTTATTTATTATTGTAACATTATCATGATGATTTATAATTTCTTATTTATTTTAATTAATGGTAGTGGTTGTAGGCATGTGTTTTTTATGGCTAGTTAATTGTAACTACTTGCTATATTCGTATTATGATGTGTTTTTTATGATGCTAGTGATTAGTGATATATGATTTAGTATGCTTACTTTTAAGTTATCACTCTTCAATAATTTTATATGATCATTGATTAGATTCTTATGATTTAATATATTTAAAGTATATGTGTTTGAAAAAATCATGTACTTATAGGTATATCCTGGTGGGGATGTTAAAACTAGTCGATGTTTTCATATTGTGTCATTAGATGAACAAAAAAGATTGGTTGCTTCCTAGGAGCCATTTTGGTGGTAACTAATATGGTTATGGAGGCTAGATTTGAGGAAGTAAAAGGTTAACTCAATTGGGTGAAGAAGAAATAATTGGAGTGATGGATTAGGTAATGGATGGAATGGATAAAACCATGGTTAGTAGGATGGACATTGAAGGAATTTAAATCATGGTATTGGAGGGTGGATCAAGTGAAGTAGTATGTCATGTCCCCTTTTTAGGTGACATCACTTGGAGTTGATGATTAGCCTATCATGCGACCCTCGTAGGCTGATAGGATGGATAAAGGGTCTTGATGGAGCTTGGCTTGGCTTTGATTAGTAGAATTTCTATAGTTGGTTTTCATTTGGGCTCTTTTAGACACATTTGGCCTAAGATCCTATTATTTAGGGATATTTGACATGCAACAGAGTGCCCTTATTTTGGTAGGGTCATGTGTAGAATCACTCCCTAATTCACCAACTTCAGATGGATCAAGGATCTCACATGTATCGAGGGAGATACTAATATTTGATTAATTTAATCAAATATTAATTATTTGGCCTAATTTTAATTATGAAACCCTAATTCTAATTTAAGAAACCCTAATTAGGGCAAGCACACCTTTTTGGAGGATATAAGGGTTTCTTATTAGAGGGAGGCAAATTATTCATTGATTATTGATATTGATTATTGCTAAGAATTCTTTTGTGAAGACTGAGCCAAGGGTTCCAAGATTCCATTTGCATTGGAGAACGTCCACTCTTCAGTGTGTGTGATTCAGAGGTTGTGAGATATCAGTCGATCTATTGCCAAATTGAGAGATAACTTCATACAAAAGTTATCACAGAGATTTACAGGTTTGAGAGATAACTTCACACAAAAGTTATCACAGATATTCCAGGTATTTATTTCATTAGGGTTTGATTCAGATTACCTAGATATAGATCTTTTGTATTAGCCATATTTATTCAGAGCAGGGACTAACATATAGGTTGTGCTTTATTGTATTTCATCACTGTATGGAATCTGTATAGATCCATACCAGACTATACCAGCTAAATCATAGATTGAAGAAGGATGCCATTAGTAGTTACAGGCCGCATGAAAGTGCAAGAACTGACATCAGCAAGATAGCCAACCGATAGTGACTGACGATAGTAGTTTATCGACCGATGATGGCCTTATAACTGACGTTGGTGACTGTGTGTCAACACAGCAACCCAAGACAAGTTTTGAGATGATATTTGTATTACTTTCTATGTATGACTGAGATTTGTTATTGTAATCATTCTAAGGGATAATAAGATCACTGATTAGCTAGTTGGTAGATTATACTACTGTGGTTTATTTATTTATTTGGAGATATATTTTGCAAAAATCACAATTTGTTCTTATTTCATACATAATATCAAAATACTTAGAAAAGAAAATCAGAGCTTTTGTGTTTCTATATTCCCTATTGATTGGGGATATTACAGTGGTATCAGAGCTTTTGTGTTTCTATATTCCCTATTGATTGGGGATATTACAGTGGTATTAGAGCTAATGTTCTGCCATCTTGTTGGGTAGTTTGGGTAGATTGAATCAATGAAGTATCCATGATGACTTCCAGTACTCAGAAATAGTGGGACAAGGATATGAAGAAGTTGAAACAAAGTTTGAACCAGTTGGTTGAAACCCAGAGGAGGATGGATGAAATCCTTTCAGACCCTACATTTGAAAACAAATTAACACAGTCTGTGGCATCCATTGTTAAAGGGTCCATAACACAAAGCGGAAAGCAAGGAGATAATAGGTGTGCTACTGTTAATAGGAGAAAGCTTTGCTTATACTGCAAATGTCCATATGATGCCAATCACGATTGTCTTTTGAGGCTTAAGGGAAAAGAAAATCATGTGATATGGGCATATTATGAGGATTTGAAATCAGAAGATTTTGAGCAGCAGGATAATTCTAAGGAGTCAGAGGCAGAGGCTTCAGAGCCCAAGGTAGAGGCAATGAAGGTGGCTCATCAAGATTCTAAGAGACATGTGGATGAGCTTAGTCATGGGGATTCAGACTCTCAATTAGTTGCAGAGGATGAGGGAGCTAGAGATTGTGATGATGGGATAGTTTTAGTGGCAGCTTCTTCAGAGTTAGATGAGGATGAGTTCAATGCTTGCATTCAAAATGTGGAGGTGTACTTAGATGTTAGTACAGTGAGTGTTGGTGGTGAGTACATTCCTGCATTTGTTACTAAGGAACATGTTATTGGGGCTGACACACATGTTCAAGATTTGGGAGTACCTGGTCTTGATGAGTTTGGGATACTAGTGGAGTCGAGTCTCCAGATTGATTCTTCTCACATAGATGATAGTGTGGTACAGTTGGTTGTGCCACCTTTATAGAGAGATTAGTTGTGGTGTGTGGGGGAGTATGTTGATGCTTTCACATATAATTTTTACTGCACTAAATCATTCATGGAGTATTTACTAAATAGTGTAGGTGTTTGTCTAGACTCACATAAGGTGACAGAAGGTGTTCTCATCTGAGGTACTAGTGCTATTAGCAGATTGGGTGAGGAGATTTTAGTGACCCTTTCTACTATGCTATCTTATAGGGATGTTGAGGTGGGGTTTGTTGAGTAGATTACATAGGGTCCTATCCAGTGTACAGCCACTTGGAGTCAGAGATTGGAGCCATCTACTGATTCCCAATTCAGCAATAGTGAGCCAGTAGCAGAGTTTGGGGGTTCCTACCAGCATCATACGATGGGGTATTCTCATTATTCTTCTTTTGATCTAGAGATTGGATTTGGTGTTAGTGACTCAGGTACCTATGGTTGTCATATCCACAATGTAGTTGGGTGTGAGTATCAGTTAGATAGGGACTTCAATTTTGATAGAGTCGATGTTTTAGTTGGCTTGAACTCCACAGAGTGGTTTCTTCTACTAGCATCTATAGTTGGTCTTCAGATAATTTTATCAGTGATGTCAGTTGTTTGGGTGTTGAGTGTAGTTTTTCAGTTGCTGATTTTGGTACTATTGATGATGTTGATGTTGATGATTTCTTCACAGGGGTTGATTGGTGACATGAGGGACGTTACACAACCTTTTCCTTGGGATCCAAGTGGATCGAGTGGATCATTGTTCTACGATTGCTTGGGGACAAGCAATGTTAGGAGGGGTGGATTGTCATGTCCCCTTTTTAGGTGACATCACTCGGAGTTGATGATTAGCCTATCATGTGACCCTCATAGGCTGATAGGATGGATAGAGGGTCTTGATGGAGCTTGGCTTGGATTTGATTAACAGAATTTCTATAGTTGGTTTTCATTTGGGCTCTTTCAAACACATTTGGCCTAAGCTCCTATTGTTTAGGGATATTTGACATGCAGTAGAGCACCCTTATTTTGGTAGGGTCATGTGCATAATTACTCCCTGATTCACTAGCTTCAGATGGATCGAGGATCTGACATGTATTGAGGGAGATATTAATATTTGATTGATTAAATCAAATATTAATTATTTGGCCTAATTTTAATTATGAAACCCTAATTCTAATTTAAGAAACCCTAATTAGGGCAAGCACACCTTTTTGGAGGATATAAGGGTTTCTTATTGGAGGGAGGCAAATTATTCATTGATTATTGATATTGATTATTGCTAACAATTCTTCTGTGAAGACTGAGCCAAGGGTTCTAGGATTCCATTTTCATTAGAGAATATCCACTCTTCAGTGTGTGTGATTCAGAGGTTGTGAGATATCAGCCAATCTATTATCAAATTGAGAGATAGCTTCATACAGAAGTTATCACAGAGATTTATAGGTTTGAGAGATAACTTCACACAAAAGTTATCATAGATATTCCAGGTATTTATTTCATTAGGGTTTGATTCAGATTACCCAAATCTAGATCTTTTGTATTAGCCATATTTCTTCAGAGCAGGGACTATCATATAGGCTATGCTTTATTGTATTTTGTCGCTATATGGAATCTGTACAGATCCATACCAGACCATACCAGCTAAATCATAGATTGAAGAAGGACATCGTTAGTAGCTGCAGGCTGTAGGAAAGTGTAGGAACCAACATCGGCATCTCAGTGACTGACATCAGCCAACTAAGAATTGACATCGATAGGATAGCCAACTGATAGTGACTAATGATGGTAGTTTATCGATCGATGATGGCCTTATAACTGATGTCGGTGACTGTGTGTCGACACAGCAACCCGAGAGCCATTCCATATTTGCAAAAGATTAGGTTTTGAGATGATATTTGTATTACTTTCTATGTATGACTGAGATTTATTATTGTAATCATTCTGAGGGATAATAAGAGCACTGATTAGTCAATTGGTAGATTATAC
Organism: Torreya grandis; assembly: GCA_037957365.1. Taxonomy (NCBI): domain Eukaryota; kingdom Viridiplantae; phylum Streptophyta; class Pinopsida; order Cupressales; family Taxaceae; genus Torreya; species Torreya grandis. The sequence continues at coordinate 2,069,952 of JARHVA010002661.1, forward strand.
TATTGTGGTTTATTTATTTATTTGGAGATATATTTTGCAAAAATTGTAATTTGTTCTTATTTCATATATAATATCAGAATACTTAGAAAAGTAAATCAGAGATTTTGTGTTTCTATATTCCCTATTGATTGGGGATATTATAGTGGTATCAGAGCTTTTGTGTTTCTATATTCCCTATTGATTGGGGATATTACGATGGTATAAGAGCTTTTGTGTTTCTATATTCCCTATTGACTGGGGATATTACATAGTAGTGGGTAGATTCGTAGATGGGTGCATGAAGATTAGACTCACAAAAAGTGATTGGATAGGAATAAATGTAGAAACCATTAGTGCATGGGTGATAGAAATAATATGTAAGGAAATCAAAGGGAAATGCCTAAAGGGGTTGAGTAAAGAACCTTTACCTAATGGTTCACCTGTGAGAGGTGCCTTGGACTTTAGTACTTGTAGGCTCAATACCTTGGCCTACTATAACTCATCCTTTTCTACCTCTGGTGTTAGATCACCTCCTTATAAATGCTTTAACCCCTTAATTATTTATGTGTGGAGTTTATGTTCTATCTCCCTAAGGCTTCCTTTGATAACACTTTATGACTCTACCTACTTGTGTAATTTTCATCTATTAGGGAAGACAAGGGGGAATACTGATGGACATTAGGGATGTTAAATCTATTGTTTCCTCTTCATCAATGGATTCCAATCATATAATCTTATATTCTTCCATCTATACATTATATCTCCCTTGAATTATCTCCTTAGCCAATTCTTGATTGACCTGTATTAGTTCAATTGTTGAATCTTGAACTTGGAGCACTTGTTCCTAGTCTACTTGTGTAGAGGAAGGCACTTATTCTTCTAGTTTTTTTTCATCCTACCCTTTAATGAGTGGTGCCTCACCTACCAGATATTATTGGTCTTATGGTTGGCCTTGAGCTATCTAGGGATCTTCTCCCTCTCCTTCTTCCATATGTGATGGCCTACTACTCCAAAAATTAGAAGAATTCATCCTCTAAGAGGTGGGATCCTAAACATTACTTCACTGAGTGTGAGAGATGGTTCTGATTATATCATTATTAGTAAGTCCTCATCAAATCCTATAGTTGTGTCCCTTTCCTTTACCTCTTCATTGTCTTTAGCATTCAAGAAAAAAAATCATGATTTATTGGCTTGTGTTTGTAAGTGAGGCCAAGGGTATGAATCTTCTTTTGGACCTTTCAATGAGGATCCCAATCTCTATGAGAGAGGGTAGGAAATGCATATGCCTTCTTAACATTCCCATCCTTCTTAAACTTCCTATGAGTTATGTATTGTATTCTCCAAATGGTGATGTGGGAGTTATGGAATGTGGCCTTGTCAGTCTTCATCAATTCCTCATCAATTTTGTTCCATATCTAACATGCAATTTATTATTTAACTAATTTATTTGGAACAAACTTAGGTAACTAAAGAGTATCTACTTTGTGTCTAGCTACCATAATAATAATAATGTATTTTAGATAGAGAAAGTAGTGTCATACATTGTTGGAAAGTGTCCTAGCTATGCTAGGTGAAATTATTGCTAAAGGTCAGTCATGGATGATCAACCGGACCTGAAGATAGAGAGCCTCAAAAATATTTGATATGTGTCTAACATAGGAGTAGATGTACACAAAACTATAATAGTCATAAATTCTATTTTTTTATTAAATCTAGTTTGGGGTCTAATAAGACTCCATTGTGCCTATATATTATTCCCATGATTGCATCCAACATATAATACATCATGTAAAAATTTCCTCCTAGTGGCTTTTTATCTTTATGCAATATTTGTTCTTAGAGGTGGGCACTGATTAATTCCCCAAAAGCATATGTGTGTTTTAAGGTGCATAGAAAGTCTAGTGGTGGAAAACACTCCAAATATAAAAATTAGATACTTATATGGCCAAAAAATCAATTTAGAATGTCATTCCCACATGGATTCCCATTCTTAATTGAGTGATCTAAATAGGGTTTTTGACATATTATTTTAGGGTGAAAGTTTCTTTGAGGATAAAACACCTCAATAGATCTTGATTTACATTATTAGCTTAATTCCATATAATGATAATATGAAAATCAAAAGTGACATTTGGAATGGGTAGGATCAAATACCTATTAAACTCATCCCCTACTAGATACATGACAATTTTGTTATTATCAATGTAATGGAGGTATCTACCATATGTTATTATCCCATCAAAGAAGAGTCCCCATATTAAATATATGCATGTCATAACCTATGGCTTCATAGATGCATAATGTAAGGCCTAACATTTGAAAGGAAGCATATCCTTTACTAGTTGCTTATGTTTAGTTAATATGTCTTCTTCAAGTACAAAGGAGTCTATGTTTTCCATAGCTTCCCATAATGCTGATTAGTTTAGATAATGACCATCAAATATAGTACCATCAAACACTGTGTCCAAATACTCTGTAAAACCCATGATATAGAACTTAGATGGCATTGGATATCCTTTGTATGACTTGGAGGATGATGTCATGGTGGTTTGATAGACAGTTATATGCTCCAATATTTTGATAATGGAGTATATCACTAAAATGATTTTCATGGATAACAAATCACTTTAATAGTAATTAGGGATTTTGGGAATGCTTAATTATAAACTTTACAAGAGATCAAAGATGAAATGACATGAAATTGGTTGGGGGCTCAATGTTAATAGATTTCTACATTGATTTTCAATTTATGTGCCATTAATCATCAATGTCTATGAGCTCATCACCTTCATTCAATTTTAATTTGACCACCTTGTAGTGCATGTCATATAAGATGCCTTGTCATTCAAGTGCCAAGGTTTTACCTTAGTCAAAATAAGTCAATCTTTCCATTTGGGCCAAAAGACTCCAAAACATAGAATGTTCTTTGAAAAGATTTTCTCTGAAATACTTTATCCCAAAGTTGCCAAAACAAAAATTGCCAAAGACTAAGGTTTCCAAAGTAAAGTCTCTAAAATGAAAGTTTTAAAAATAAATCTTACTAAAGACTAAGGTTTCCAAAGCATAAGTACTCTTCAAGAAGATTGGTTCAGGTAAAAGTAGTTACATAGAAAGTCTCGAATGAAAGTTACTATAACAAAAATTCTAAAATAAAAGTTACCAAAACAAAGCCAATCATGAGAAAGTTTTTGAATAAAATATTTTCAACACAAACCTTCAGATGAGAAGTTTCTTAAATGAAAGTTATTGATGAGAATCTTTCCAAAATAAATTTGTTGAAATAAAAGTCCTTGATGAAAAATCTCCAAAGAGAAATACGTCACAAAGAAAATCTATCGTCTAGAAACTTTATAAAACAAAGTTATTGAAGAAAATATTCCAAAGACCAAATTTGATGAAATCAAAGCTTCTGATGACGTCTCTCCAAATTGAATGTTGACCATGAGAAAGTTCTTGAAGAAAATCTTTTCAACACAAAACTTCTGATGAGAAGTCTCCGAAATGAAAGTTTTTGAGTGAAAGCTTCTAAAATAAAACTATTGAAGACTAAACTTATCCAAGGCTAAATACTTTAAAATAAAGCAATCTAAATTCTTATCATGCAAAGCCATTCTTTCTATCTTTTCATTAATAGGTTATTTTGAACAAGTGTTTCCAGATGAAAAAAAGTATACCATAACATGATTCAACATTAAAAGCACCGAGTTTCTATAAAAAAAACCACCATCATAATCCTCAAAAACATATATATACCCAAATAATAGCTTCATTATTTCTAAAAATAAAGGGGGTCCCAGCTTTTTAGAGAAAAAATATAGGGTGGGGTGTGTTGAATACAACAATGTTTTATAGGTAGTTCTTCAATTTCAATTCCCCACAAGATCAAATATTCAATAGAAAGTGTGTATTGGTATCTCTTTACCATTAATTATGACATGTTAAAAATAGGTCCTTAAAACTTTTTATTTAAAGTGTATAATATATTTAGAGATTGACACTCATTTTCTCAATCGCATGAAGTCAACAATATAAATGGATCTCTCCTGAGCATGTTTGATTAAATAATTCATTTCCTTAAACATTAAGAGAATTACACATAATTTCAACAATGTTTCTAACTTGATTAAATGGTATAATAAATATTTTGCCTTGTCAACTTCCTTATGATACTTATACATAAAACCTACTAATGATGAATATTCTTCAAAAAACTTGCATGCAAATTCAAACATTGAATCTAACTTATATCTACATCTTTCAGTAGTTTTTACCATAGGTCACTCATATTGTATTTTTGAGAACTACAAAAAGATTTTTAGAATACTTGACATATAATCATGTAAGTCAAGAAAGAGCTCTGCTACTTTTGAGACATTAATAAATTTGTTAACTATTTTATATGCAAGATTCATCCTATGAGCCATGCAATGAATCAAAATAATATATAGGGAAACTTTTTTTTATAGTCAAACACATAGATCAATTTTATGCCCTTGCATTATCTATGTACCATCATTCCCAACACAGACTGGTTTTGTAGCTATTGCATAATCATCTATCTCAGCTTTATCTATCAAATTAGATACAACCAATTTGTGAAGGTTATTATCATTAATTTTTTTACCATTTTATGAACTACTAATAGATGAGGTTTCCTTGATATTTCTTAAAATTATAAACATGCATGAAAACCCATGATGTTTTATCAATTGTTATGACCTTATCAATGAACAATGATATAAACAGTGAAGTTTGAACTTTTTCTTCCAAATCTTCCTTATCAACTATTACTAGACATTTTTCCATTTCCCAAGCACTAATATCTAACTAATGTTATTATAGAATATTAATAAATCTATTATGTTGAAATAAAATATTATATCTAAAAGGTTAGAAATAGGTATACCCTTTTTAAAATGTAGTATACAGTAGAAAACTTTATATATTTGGCCTTTAGATGGGACTACATAACTTTTCCAAATTGAGATTCAATTGTTCCCCATTTTTCAAAAAGATGATTTTGACATTTCTTATCATTTTCATAATCATGTTCATATCTTACATGCATGCATTCTTTTACAAATTTTCACCTATGTGTTCTTGTTGTCTATCCATCTGTGTTTCACTATTACATATATTTTTCCATAATGTTTCTCAATCATGTCTAACTTAGGTTGCATTCCATGTTCCATTCCAAGTTTCACATACATATTATACGTCTATATTTTTTTGGAGTGCCGTTACCATTTATATTTTGTACACTTTTAATGAAGGGAATTTTTTTTGCCCAATCCACCTTAAAAGACGTTCCAATTTTCCATCTACTTCTCTTCCTTCACAAATATTTTTGAGTGGAATTTTTATCTAAACTTGGTATTTGATGAGAAATATAAATCTCTTCTAGTAGTTGAGTTTCATGATCATTTTCATCAAAAACATGATTATTATCTTTAAATGGTGGCATGTCATCATCAATATAAACTTCATGGGGTGACATATTATTCTAATTAATTTTTTCTTGTGAAATACACTAATAATCAGTGGGTATTTTTGCATGTAAAAATATTTTGATATTATTCAATATTTAGAATCAAATTCAATATAAATTAAAAAAATTAATAACTACCTGTATTTTGAGTGCATTGTGGTTGTGTGGAATTTTTATTAGCTCTTTAAAATAAGATAATATGCTCAATTTTACTAATAATTGGCATGTCCTTTTATTGTTTCTACTAGATTATATAATGAGTAAGGATGCTATAGTTTAGTTTTAGATCAAGCCTAGAATGCCAATGTACACACCATTTGATTGTAGCCAAGATGTTATCATCCAATTGTAACTAGTTGGTTATAACATGAATGTTATTAGTTGATTTAGTCAACTAGTTATAGTATAGATGTTGTCATTTGAATTAGCTAGCTAGTTACAATATAGATGTTATCATTTATTACAACCATTTGTTTGTAACATAAATTGAACTCATTGATTTTAGATTAAAAGCTACCACTCATCTACAATCATTTAGTTATAGTGTCGATGCTGACATTTAATTTCAGCTTGTTGCATATTGGGTACTTATTTGATATCATCGAGTGGCTACCAAAAGTGTAATTTGATGGTTACTAATGGAATAATATGTAATATATATATATATATATATATATATATATATTGAGTGGTTAATAAATTATTGTAAATGGTTGGTGAACCAACCCAAAAAATAATTTACATTCCAAAATTTTAGGCGATTTGGACCTATTTAGTGACCCTAAAAAATCATCATTTTTTTCAAACTTAGAATATTCATAAATTAATGAATATTCATTGATAAAATTTACCCTAATTAATAGACTTATATTGATGAAAATAAGTTAGAATTAACAGACCCACACTAATGAAAAAACATTAGAAAGTGAAAAGTAAAAATATTTTAGAATGAGTTATAATTATAAATATATATTATTAGATAATAATACATACGTAATTCAAATCTTAAATAGGAACTATTATTTAAATTTTCAATTTGATAAGGTAAACCCAAGTTTTATAGGGAGCTGGAACCATAAAAGTGAGATATAGAAGTCTAAATAGGCCCATCATGATCAAGATGATAAGAAAGAAACACTAAAACATAAAGCAAAACATGACATGAAACATAAACTAAACTAGATTAAGTAGAGGATCCCTCCAAGGTGTCTTCAATATTAGAATTGTCCTTTATTAGGATGATTTATTTTTCTTTTGATGCCTTAGCATGGGTATGATTCCCAAGTCCTTCAATAGGTTCCCTAGGGAATATCATCATTGGCCTCTTCTTGCTTTTCACCCATAGAGTAGTTTATTTTCAAGGGATCCCCCTGGGGGAACCCAAGGGGGATTTTGGGACTTTGAGGGATTTAAAATTAGTGGATTAGGGTGGGGGATGGGTAGATTGCATGAAATTTTGAATAGTGGTTATTGTCACTCAATGGAACTTTTTTTAGTCTTGTATTAGCTTTTCCAAGCTAAATCTTGCTTGTTAGACCTTTGAATTGAAATTTTCTAGCATTTATTTTTTTCTCAAATATATCCATTAAAATAGCCTTGTCCTTCCAATTATAGGTGGTGGGAGACCCAATTTTGATGGGTTTGGGTTTGAGGATGAAAAGCAGCTTGAGTGGAAGGTCATCAGGTGGGGATTTGGAAAGACTATTTTAGGGGGAGTGTTCAGGGGGAGGGTGAGATACCTTTGTATGTTCCTATTTTAGGGATTACTCCTCAAAAGAAGACCCTCATGGGGGAACATTTTGACCAAGAAGGGTTTGTCCATGTTTAATGAGAAGAAGGATAAGGCCTCAATGGAGAATGGGGTTAGTGTCATTCACCTGGTGGATAAGGATAGTGCTTTCCAAAGATTTAGGAAGGAAATAAGGAAGACTTATTTTAAAACTAATGAAATGGTTAAGTAGTATGATATGATGAAAGAAAATTAGGGTGTACTCACCTTATAGAGTCATATATCTCATGACCTAAAGGTAGACATCGAGCTAGTATCTCAGAAGGTCAACATGAAGAAAGCCCCTCTTCTCAGTTTATATGAAGTCATTGGTCCAAATGAACCACTATAGGGATTCCTATTTGTTGCATTGATATTTTAATTATTTAAAACTGATATAGAGAATTCCTATGACATCAATACTAAACTCCTCTAAGATGTTAATGGAGATACCCTGCATCTTGACCTTCCTTTTAGTATAGGTAGTGATAAAATCTCAAACTATCATGACATTATGCTCAATAATACACTCCATAAACTTTGTTAGCCCCCTCTTCTTAAGAATGTTATAGATTTTATTTTTTTAACCTATTTACAAGAAGTTATCTCTAAATGGTTTCTATCACCACTCATGGTAGCTATAAATGTATGGAAAGAGAGGATGAGCTAAGAGTTTTGGATGCAATCTAAATGGCTAGGGCTTGAATAAGGTGGAATGCCTACCAAAGATGTGTTTACATAATTTCATCCCATTACCTTGAATTAAATGTAAAGTTGTGGGATCATGATTAGGCCCTTCAAGATGAAGGGTTACAAATGTGAGGAGATGATGATTTTAAGTTGCATATGTACCTTCCACGTGGATGACACAATACATCTTAGTGGGGGTGTTGCCTTGATCATAAAAGTTGGTTAAACTTTGGAGGTCTACTCTAGTAATGGCAAGGAGGTCAGCCACCCCATTTTCTTATATATAGGTATGGGTGAGTTGGACTTGATGTAAGGTTTATAAAATGTGCTTGGTGTCATCAATGAGCTCCTTGATAGTGTGTGAAGGAATAGTTTTTCCTTCCAAATAATTTAAGATGTTTAGTGAATCCCCCTCTATAATGATTTTATCCTAGTTGATACTATATAAAATCTAAATATCTTAGAGGGTTGCTTTAGGTTCATCTAGATGATTTTTTTGTTTGCCCATGGGGCTCGCATAAGCCACCAACATCTCCCCTTTGGAGTTTCCTATGATACCACCTCCACTTATAAGGCCTAGGTTGCCTTCTGAGGCCCCATCAAAATTTAGTTTTACCCATTCCAACCCTTAAGTATTATAGACCATTCATCATTCTCCTTCATTAGGTGTCATCCCATTTTAGCCAATAAAGCTTTGTTCATTGAATTTATGCTTCTCAGCCCGAGGCCTCTATTAGCTTTTGGGACGTAAATGTTTTCCTAGGTGACTAGATTGAATATGAATCTTTCTTTATTACCTATCCATAAGAATTTTTTTTTTGAATTTGCTCAATTTTAGTTGCCACATTTTTAGGCATTTTGAAGATTGACATAAATTAAATGGGAATGCTTTGAATTGAGGCCTTGAGTAACTAGTATTTCCTTGCCTGGGTAAGGAGGTGGCACTTCTAACCTTCTAATTTCCTTAAGATCCAATCAATTAGTGGATTCTAGAGTTGGGAATCCATTCTACTAGAAAAATAGGGATGTTGAGGTGATTAGATGACAAGTTTCCCACTTGATAGTTTAGAATTTTGGAAATTCTTCTCTATTGAGAGGGAGGTGTATTGATAAATAAAATAAAAGTTTTTTGAAAATTCATACATTGATTGGACACTTTTTCATAATTATTAAATATACAGTTGAGGCTCTTTATTTCCCTAGTCAAGGCATCACCTAGCATAATGGTATCATCGACAAACTATTGGTGACTGATAGGATCCATATTCTGAGCCACCAAAAACCCCTTTATTAGACCCTATTTGCAATAATTTTTCAAGATTCTCCCCAAATATTTTGCTAAGATGATGAAGAGATGAGGAGAGAGGGGTTCCCCATATCTTAAACCTCTTTAGGCCTAGAAAAACCCTTTTGGGACCATGTTAATAATGATAGAATGCTTGGGAGTGACTATACAATTCCATATGATTTTTTTTTTCATGATTTAGCTTGAATTTTTACACAATCTTCATAAGAGACCACCAAGAAACATAGTCATAGGCCTTTGACATATCCAATTTACGTAACATTCCCTATTAAGAAGATTTTGAAACAGAGTGAACCACTTCATGAGTTATGATAATGTCATCAAAAATCTACCTATCAACAATAAAATCCCCTTGTTGTTCCTCCATGATTGAGTCAAGAAGGGGTTACAAGTATTTGACTAGGATGGAGGAACAAATCTTGTAGGTGGTGTTGCATAAGCTAATAGGCCTAAAGTTTTAAATGTTTTATGCTCCTTGTTTTTTTTGAGATTAGTCCCAAAAAATTATTGTTGATTTCCTTGAGAATGGATTTGGATTGGAAGAATTATTTAAAAGCCTCTTGAACTTCCAGGTGGATGATATCTTATAATTTTTGAAAGAAAAGAGGGGGAAAAAGTCTAATATGGGAGCTTTGAGGCCATCCATGAGGAAAATAGCACTTTTAATTTCCTCATCAAAAAGGATTTGGATGAGGAAAGCATTTCTATAGCTAAGAAGACCTTGTTGAAATTAGTTAGTGTGGAAGAGACTAGAGAATTATCTAGTTTTCATCCTCTAAGAGAAGGTTCTTAAAGAAGTTAATAATATGATAGGATATATCATCCTCTTTATTACTAAAATATCCATCTTTCACTTGCATCTATGGAATTCTATTAGTATTCCTGTTTTTGGAAGCTGAGTGGTGGAATAATTTTGTATTCTTGTCCCCTTCCTTTAACCACAAGCATCTAGATTATTTCTTTTAGTAAGCCTCTTTTTTTTCTTCTAAATTTTGAAAGTGACACAAAATATCTCTTTCCTTAGCAGCCACATGGTCATTATAATCCCATAATACATTTATTTCTTTGATAATATAGAGTTATGCTTCAATGGCCTTTTTCTACTGAAAAATGTCTTCAAAGACTTCCTTATTCTAGATTTTTAACTTGTTTTTCAAGAAGTTGAGCTTTTTTGTGAGAATGAACATGGATGATCTTGAAAAACATTCATTTCACCATTATTTTAAGGAATCGATGAAATTAGAGTGATGGGTCCACATACTTTCAAATTTAAAGGGACGACATTTAGGCTTAGAAAATTTATTAGCTTTAAAAATCAAAGGATTATGGTCAAACCCAATTTTGGGTAGGAAAGAGAGTTTGCTAGAAAAAAGGATGTCCTAATTTATGGAAATTAAAAATATATCAAGGTAGACCTGAATCAATTTTTCTCCTAGTCTTCTATTGGTCCAAGTATAGGGGATTCTATTGAGATCCACATTTACTAAGCCTACATTTATAATGAAGTCATTAAATTCCATCATGATATCAGTAAGGTCGATAATGCCATCTTTTCAACCCCTAAAGTGAGGGGAGTTTTGAAATCACTTACCACAATCCAATTCCAACTAGTGCATTTCTTGTAGAAGTCCATGAGCACCTTCCATAGCTAGTTTCTAGCTGGTTTGGATTTTAAGGCATAAACATTGGTGGGAATCCATTTATCCTTGCTTACAATGTATATGAAGAGCATAAATATTTGGTCAAAGGATTTCTAGATTAATTTGCCTTCTAGAGCATCAGGGTTCCAAAAGATAGGCAACCCTCTCAGAGCACATGTGGATTCTGAGGTGATAACTTAGTAACTTTTCCAAATCCATGCCACATTGGTTGTAAGAGCAAAACTAGACATTTTAGGTTTTTGAATAGGTAAGATAGAGGGGTTAACCCTTTTGATAGTGTTGTAGAGAGTCCTTTGTTTATTGGGGTTGTTTAAACACTTGACATTCCAAGAGAGGAATTTCATTTCTTATCTTGTTAGAACTTAAGAGTTTATTGAGAACCATTAACAATCTCTTTTGTAGTTTCTAGGTTTCTAGTTAGGATTCTAGGAGATCTACCAAATGGTTTAAGAGTAACTCCAAGATTTACTTTCTTCCTACATTTTTTGGATTTAGGATAAATAACTAGGACATCATCTTGGGGGGGTCCTAGGAGGGAGAGAGGGGGTTAGAGCATTGTCCAACCTCTCTATCAATCAAGGGGAAAGGAGGAGGGGAGGGGATAGGGAGGTCCCCAAGTAGGGGGGAGGGGAGTTATATAAGATGGTAAAAGGGGGATATTTCAAGAAAGGGCTTTCATAGACTCTGAGGGGGGAGGGGGATAAAAGAAGAGGTTACGAGTGGGGGGGAACTAGGGGAGAAGGCTAAAGAACATAGAGGGTAAAAGGAGGGGGAGAGGAACCAAAGGGGGAGAGAAGGGGAGGGTAGAGGTTAGAGGTAGGAGGGGAAGGGGGGACTAGGTTGACAAGGAAGGGGAAGGGAAGCAAGGGGTAAGCTCATGAAGGGGGGAGATAAAAATAGAGGGAAATAGGGGGAGGGAGGTAGCAGAAAGGAGGGAGGGGAAGGAGTGCCAAGGGGAGGAGAAGGAGGGGGAGCAAGGTCAAGGGGAGGGGTGGGGGGAAGGGACCGAAGGGGGCATACCCAAGATATGAGGAGCACATGTTGACTTGGAGTCAGGGAAAGAAAAAAGGGGGCTGAAAGGGTTCAAGAAATCCATACCTTTGAGACCCTCACAAGATAATAATAACACAAGAGACTGAGAAGAAGCTTGTAATATAGGGCTGACTGAGGTAAGGGCCCATTTAGGTGTAGTAGACTTTAAGTTAGTAGAATTTTTGAGATTAATTAGAGAAGAATCTTTTGGATTGTTAGCCAAAAGAGTCCTTAAAGGTGATTAAGGGGAGCCATTCTTTAGTTTTCACTCTAAATGAGAGTGCTTCTTTAAGGCATCAAATTTATCTTTGTGGAGGAAGGAATCTTTTAAAATATGTCCTTTTTTAGGATAATCATGCAACATGTGATTGGGAACATCACATCTAGGGTACTTTCATTTGATCTTGATATCATAAAGAATGGGCTTATTTTCCATCAAGAACATGTGCATATGGGTAAAAACCAATCTTAATTGAGAGAGAGTGATTGGGTCAATCTTAATGGGTTGACCTAGGGCTCTAGTGATTCCATTGATTACCTCTGGTGATTCCATTGATTACCTCTAGATGTCAATATTCTAATGGGTTTGCAGGTTGGAGGACCCACATGAGAACATCATCTATGGTAGTAGAATTGAGGCTCAAGTCATCCTTCCATCTTTTGACTGAGATGCTTGCCTCCCCCATACACCAAGGGCCTTGATGCAGTCTTCTTAAAGGGAAAAATTAGTAAGGAAAAAACCCTATCTAGCACAATGATCTCCAACTGGCCCTTTAGTTTCCATCTTTATTTCACCCATTTCTTGAAGGTGTCTATTTTTGGTCAAAACCTATTGACTCTAGTGAGAATAGATTTGGTGAGCTCCACTTTAGCCTATTTAATAATGGATCTAGGACTAGGACATAAGTTTCATTATTTGCATCATCTAAGAAAATCTAGTTTCCTAAAGGGACATTGTCCACCTAATCTAAACCTTTGGCCATGTTAGCTCATGAGGGTTTTGAAAAGATGGGGTCCAGTGATTTTTGATTTGAAGGAGAGTTGCCCAAAATGTTTGAGGCTAGATTTGACAAATCTAGAATTTTATCTTGATTGTCCAGGGGATGCAACAACTTGTGAGAGGAAACATGTGAATCTATACCAGTGTTGACTATGGTCAATACCCAACAAAACTATATTAGGGCTAGAAACTATGAGTCTGACCATTTTATGATTCTCACCTACATAAAAACTCAAATTTTTGAAGGTCTTATTCAACCTTTATCATCGTAACATCTATTACTACATGTTTTACAAAACATAAGATTAGATCACTTACATATAATTAGATGTCTAAATTTATATTATCCCCAAATTCTAGACATTTGTTAGATGTCATACATTCAGATGTTATGTTTAATAAATAATCAATAATGACCAATATTTTTGCCTTTATTTTAGTGTTATTGCATTCCCATGTAGTTTATAGAGATAATATTATAAGGTAATGGTTTATAGTGAATGCAATTGATACATTCCTTCAACATTGATGCATTTTTCAAACATTTTCTCTTGAAGCTAACACTATGTATTTGTGTTAAATTATTTTTTTAATTTTTAAGTTAGTTTTGTCATTTATGTTGTATCCAGATATGATTAAAATTTGAGATTAGTTTTAATAATTGTGATAAGAAAATTATTCCATAAACTTAAAACATAGAGATAATTTTTTTCAATCATTTGTTAAATAGAAAGGAATCATGTTAAGATGTAGTACAATTTTGTTTTCTAAACAATCATTTTTGTTCCAAAAAAAATTATCTAAAATTAGAAGACAAAAATATAATGACTTCAAATAAATAAACAATCAATATTTGGAAACATAAAATTACTTTGAGGTTTCTATTATCTTGACCTTTTCAATTAAATTTTTTTGAGATAGCTTCAATCACTATGAAGTATTAATATTAAAACTTTAATTTGTAGTTTTTTACATTTAAGATATGAATGTGTTAAGAAAATAAATCTAACCTATAAAAAAAATCAGCATAGTGTCATTCCTTCTTTTCTAAAGATATGAATCGATTAAATTAACATCAAAATTGTAAAAATCAGCACAGTGTCATTCCTTTTGGTACTTTTAACAAATGCCCTCCCAGAAAAAAGCATGACTAAAGCTCTTTATCTTGTACCTTTATCTTAACTAGTCTTTTTTTTTAAAAAAAATTTCAGTCACAAATCGTTATAAAAAGAATAATAATTAGATTATGCATAATATATCATCAATAAAAGTTGGTATTTTAGCTTCCTTCCTTTTATACATAGCTCAAAATTTATGTGGGCCTAATCCTCTTGTATACATGAATGTCTTATACACTTTAAGCATTGGAAACATCCTACATGACATAAGCAGAGGTGAGTTTAATAACCAGGGGTTAATCTCATGACCATTTATCACCACCCTTCCATATAACATTGTGGTGGGTATCTACCATACATATTTACCCACACTGCTAGGTCACATGAAAATAGTTATAAATCCCTTTGCACATGTCCCCCCGACCCCGACCCCGACTCCTCACCCCTCAACCTTTGTTTCTTTATCAAAGTATGTCATGTCATAAGTGTTAGACACAACAAAAGCTAAATAAAATTATTTTGTAAGGAACGAACGAACTTATATATATATATATATATATATATATATATATATATATATATATATATATATATATATATATGATATGTCATGTCATAAGTGTTAGACACAACAAAAGCTAAATAAAATTATTTTGTAAGGAACGAATGAATTTATATATATATATATATATATATATATATATATATATATATATATATATATATATATATATATATATATATATATATAGCTTTTGTTGTGTCTAACACTTATGACATGACATATATATATATATATATATATATATAATGCACATTCTCTACAATTTGATTGGTATTGCCACAAAATCATTTGAATATAATCATAATTTAATATTGAAATATAATATATGTGGTATTTAAAAAAAATAATAGATTTATATGTGCAGTAAAAATAAATTACTTTTTTAAAATAAAAACTAATA
The DNA here is from genome assembly GCA_037957365.1 of Torreya grandis. NCBI lineage: Eukaryota > Viridiplantae > Streptophyta > Pinopsida > Cupressales > Taxaceae > Torreya > Torreya grandis. The sequence goes on from JARHVA010002661.1 coordinate 2,084,959, forward strand.
AAATAATGTCAATCATAATTTTTATTTTATAGGTAGACATTTATCCTTCTCTTTCATGCTACCATATCATTGTAATTTATACCTCTAAAAATAATAATAAAATTAATATAATAATTAAAATTAATTTTATTTTTTAATTTATTTTTATAAAAAACTTTGAAAAAGTGAAAATAAAAATAAGTATAAAAATAGTACCAAAAAAATTTAAAAAAAAACATATGAAAAATTAGTCACTATAGTACCTTGTTTATAATAAATTAAATCCTTGAACTTTGGTTCATTGAAACAAATGCAAAATAAGAAATCTCAAAAACTTGTTGGATGTCAAGATATTAACTAGTGGTTACCCTAGACGTGCAAGTTACGTTATGTTGGATAAAATTTTATTTTCTTGTAAAGTAGGTATTTGTAAAGTGAAAAAGGTGTTAATCAGTAGTCGTAACTCACCTAAAACCCATGAACACTAACCTTATGTCACCTTTTATGCATAGAGAGTTAAGAAACAATAATCTGATATTTATAGTGGAGTTGATGATGGAAAATGAGGTGGTATGAGCTATGTGGGGAGGAGACATTCTATTTCATGTTGAAATTGAGCAATAGCAAAGTGGTGGGGAAGGCCAAGGCCATTTCAAACATGAAGTTGGTGAAATATTTCAAGGTGATTTACATGGTGATGGTCACGAGAAATGATATGTATTTTGTTGTTCCCAAAATCTGTCACTCATTTTTGGGGACAACATATCAACTATTTTGGTCCTATAGGCCAAAATTCTCTCTTTTCTCAAAAAATGTTCTGAGCACTCCAATTCTTCAATTATTCAAGCTTTTTTAGCTAAGGGACTTTCAAGTTCAATAGGTTCAACAACTTCATCAAGCAAGCTTTCACAAAGAAACAAGTTCCCAACACTTAGGTATTTCAAGGCTGGTTCAACGTTGAAGTTCAACTAAAAGACTTATCAGTGGGATTAAAAAAAAGGATTGAACCATTGAACCCCACCTCTCAAGGTTCAAAGGTTCAATGACATCGTCAGACTTAAAGATTTAAGCGCTTCGGCAAGGTTCAAAAGTTTAATAAGTTTAGCAGACTTAAAGAAAAAAGGCTTCGAAGATTGAAGGTTGAACTGTTGAACCGTTGAACCTTGAACCAAAATGGTTCAAAAAGTTCAATAAAATCAAAAGAATTAAACAAAAGAAGACTTTAAAGGAGAAAGATTGAACTGTTGAACCTTGAACCAAAAAAGTTCAAAGTTCAAAGGTTCAACGAGTTTAATAAAGTTTGAGAGACTTAGAAGAACAAAGGATTTGAAGAGCTAAGAAAGAAAGGTTGAACTGATTAAACCTTGAACCAAAATGGTTTAAAGTTCAAAGGTTCAATGAATTCAACAAAAAAAAAAGGATCCAAAAATTTTGAAGGACCAAAGGATTCTAAGAAAGAGAATGAATCGTTGAACCTTGAACCAAAATGGTTCAAAGTTCAAAGGTTCAAAGGTTCAAGAAATTTCAAAGTTCAAAGAGATGGTTCAACCAAAGAGGAAAGAAGCAATTAAACCAAAGAAGTGATTGAACCAAGGAGCTGATAGGATCCCCTGAACCATTGAACCAATGAACTCTCAAGGTTCAAAGTTTTAAGGTTCAATGTGGTTCAAGCGACTAGCAACTAGTGACATCCCCATGGATGTCAAATTCAAGGTAATAAAATGCCCATTTATTTTCAAATATGGCATGAAACTTGAAAACAAACTCAATGACCAGCTGAAGAGATACCCCAAGAGCTTAGATCATGAGGAAGGGATAAAATGTGTTAAGAGAAGAGGGAACAAGAAGGAAAGACCAAAAATATCTGCATAGGAGTTATTTCTAGTTGGTGAAATAGTCCACTAGGTGGACATCAGAGAGTGCGATAAATCAAGGATGTAGCCTATTTTTCTCCATCGAGTAAAGGTGAAGTGGACAACTGTGCAAATATCAGGAAGAGGACTAGGCAGCTTATACTTTGGAGGAGACATTTGAGATGAATTGACATGCTATAGTTAAGGCCAATGCCCTGTTCCATCATGGCCCTATGATAGAACTGAAAATGCATTCAAAGTATTGAATGCAGCATGGGCCATTCTATGAAACAAAGCACCTAAGTCTTTCTTAGAGTGTTATATATTGTAATCTATTATTTTATGCAAAAGAGATCTTTTTGTTATCAGAAGCAAAAGTCTACCCAAATTAAAAGGGAATACTGAGACTTTGAGCTCAGATTGTCAATCATATTTCATTATTTGAATAAAAAAGCAAGTGACCTTTTAGAATTTGTGCTGAAATAGCTTGTGTTGTTGAGGAAATTGTTCTTATGTCTGTTTCTTGAATGTGTGCTTGTTCATTTAATTAAATAATTAGAACTAGTGGAAGTAATCAGGAAGGTGTCATGAAGCCAATTGTGGAGAGACTTTGTGCTGCCATAATTGTCTTTAGTGTGTGTGTTTTTAGTTTGTTTCTATGTAAGGGATATTGGGATGACCTTGTGCCTCTATTGTCCTTCATATTTCACTCTTTGGCTGTTGAGGTGGAGACTTTGTGCTACACCTCATTCTACTAGTTATTGCACCCTATTACATTTACTAACCAATTACTTTCTAGAAAGAATTCTTGTTATTTGTTGTAGACCACTTCTGAATGAAGAGAAGTGCCTTCTATCATTTCACCAAGATTTCTCTTTTGTCTTTGAACATCATCTCTAAAAAAAGAGAGATGGATGGTGTTGTCCTAACACTGAGTGTTATTTTCTACTTATATATATAGTATATAGCACCTTCTAGTTATAAGGAACCTCCCCTTGATGAGAGGAGAGATTTGTCCCTTTTTGATGTGGTGAACCTACACATTTGGCTGATTAATCTCCTTATGTTGTGGTTGAAACATCCTATTTTACCCATTACTTAGCTGGTAACAAAATATTCACCTAATAGTTTTTGGTGACTCTGGTGGGGAAGAATGCATAATTTGAAGCCTTAAGCTTCAAATTGAAGCAGTCTCAGTTCTTTTCCATTGTTACTTTACAATTTTCCAAATCCATAATATACGTGAAGCCAAAGATCTAAAGGTATTATTGACCTCGTATTCGATTTGGTACAACAAAGTGACTTTGACCTGTTTCCTTCTCCATCTCACCTTCAGTGAACTAGGAGTTTTCCTCCTACAAAATTCAGGTCTCCATTACTACTAAAAACATCTATTTCTACTATTAGCAATGTTTTGTCAATACATACCCCTCAGACATTTGTTATCCCTCCCTTTAGTCATCAAATCATGGCAGTTCAAGGCCCCTAGGGTAGCTCTTTTGTCCCACTCAATCTAACTCCACCTCTACATGAGCTACCATGCAGTTCAAGGAAGAATTTCTCTAAATTCTTTGGTGATGGAAGAGTTCATCCTAATGAACATATTATAGCCTTCAGCATAGCTTGGGGCATGATAGGCGTAGAGTATGAAGACGTAGTAGTCAAGATGTTTATGGAAACATTGCAAGGTGCTACTGTAAACTAGTTGTACCATTTATAGGCTCAGTCAGTGATTGACTGGAACACTCTCAAAGCCAAATTTGAAGCTAGGTTCAAGCCTATAGAAGATGCACATGCCCTGTTGGCCCAGCTCACCCAAATGAAGAAGGAGCCTCATGAACCTATGAGGGACTTCATAGCTAAGTTCAACAAGTTGAGAAATAAGATTCCTACCATTGCTCAGCCAATAGTTGAGAATCTCAAATGTTTCTTCATCAACTCACAACTGCCTGAAGTGAGTTTCCTGTTGAGAGAGGCTGGCGACATAGACATTGCTAAAACTCAAGATTTGGCCACTAAGGTGGAAGATGATCTTATTTTGGAAAGAAAGATAAGAAGAGATCCTAATAGAGGCAAATTTTCTTCATCTCTTGAATATCCATCTACAAGCACCACTGATCCAATAGTGCAAAAGATGGAAAGTAAGTTGCTAGCTCTCAAAAAGTAATTGGTGCAAGGAATGTCTTTTGCTCCTTCATATTGAAATATACTAAGGAGGACATTCCATAATCAGTCATATCAAGGCAATGCTACCAGGTATCAAGTGCAGCCAAATCATCTTCCTCCCCCATAGGGGAAACTTGCCATTGAAGTAGCACTAGCCAACTTAGTAGTTAGATATCTTAAAACAAAATATGATTTATCCTTCCATCCTAAGTTAAACCCAGAAGATGATTCTAATCTATCCATAGAAAACCAAGAAGAATTAGCTGACGACTCCAACATTAGTTTCTTGAATTACTAGGATGAACCTAGAAGTAAAGGTGAAGCGTTTGATGAATCATATGATGTATTCACCCAGTCCCAGAACCAGTCAGCCCAAGAAGCTGATAAGGGAAAATTAGGGGAAGGATCTCGACTATAAATTTCAATTACTAAATAGGGGACTACTCTACCTTTTCAATCAAAAGACCTAGTAATAACTAAAAAAGTAAGTACCCCAAACATTCTTGTACCTGCTGCTTCAAATTCGTAGATCAGTCCTGCACTCCCAAAAAACTAGAAGTATGAACTTCTTTCCCCTGTTCCTAATTTGTTTCAGACATTTGATATAATTGACCATGTCAAGAAAACTAAAACTCAAATGTCTAAATTTAAATTCCTACAATCCAACCCTAAGTAATTAGATAAGTTGATTCAATGTGTAAAGAATAGAACCATCCTTGTAAGACCAGTTGTTCCAAAGGTGACTCCCACATCCACCCAGAATAACCTTGTCATTATTCCCCAAGCTGCTTCTGAGAAAACAAAACCATTTTATGTCTCCCTATTGATAAATGGACACCAAATGAAAAATTGCATCATAGACTCAGGTGCGTCTGACAATGTCATGCCTGCGAAAGTGACAGAATCTCTTAGACTCACACTAACCAAGATCTCTGAGAGATATTTCTCCATGGAGAACAAACAAGTGCCACTTTTGGGACAAATCAAAGATGCCCAATTTACATTTGTGGCATTCTCAGACAAGAGAATCAAGATGATAGTCTTGGTAGCCGATGTCCTAGCCTTATACGACATTCTTCTTGGGCAAAATTTCTACAAGGATGTTGGTGGAAATTTGAGTATGGACCTGTTTGAAGCAAAGATCCCAATCAAAGGCATTATGTAGAGATTTCTCCATGAGAAGGAGGCAAAATATGTTGTCACTCAAACATCAGTGCGTGAATTTCAAATTTTGTTTGAGTCTTTAAGTGTGGGTAATTACTTTCTGACTATAGAGGATGTTCCTATCCTAGCTAATGAAACTTTTGAAAATGACAATCTAGAAATTAGTTCAGAAATAATAGTAGAAAGATTGGTAGAACACATTACAAGTGCAGAAGAATCCTCCCCTCTAATTAAAGAAGAATCTAAGGAAAAATTAGTTTCTAATGGTGTGTGGATTCTTGAATTTGATAGTAGCTATTCCTCTACCAGTTCAGGAGCTGGGATTGTGTTGATATCTCCTCAAGGAGATATTTTCCCTTTTTCATATAAATTAAAGTTCAACAATACCAATAATATTACTAAATATGAATCGCTACTGCTCAGATTAAAGGCCGCTCAAGATAGGGGCATCAAACTCCATGACAAAAGAGATGCTAATCTAGTGGTTTGCCAGGTTAGGAACCTATACCAAACCAATATTGAGAGATTGCACCATTATCACAATCTAGTTTGAGATCAAATTGAAAGCTTTGATGCTTTCATGATCTCTACAGTACCCAAGGAATTCAATGACTAAGCTAATGCATTAGCTATTTCAATGACTCTCTTGGTTCCTCACCAAGATTTTAAGGGAGATAAATACACTATTAAATTGGTCTTTTGACCAAGTGTGCCTAACAAGGCCAATCATTGGTAAGTGTTCAATGGAGACAACCAAATCATCACCTTTTTGGAATAAAAAGACAGCTTTAAATAGCTTCACTTTGAAGGCAGTGAGCCTTAAAAACTTGAACTAGCCCTTGAAACAAGTTCAAACATAGGTGAAGAATTTCTATAGCTAAAAGGGAATAAAATTCTTAAAGGATTGGTTTTCCTTGAGAAACTATTTGACAAGCATGACAGGTTTATCAAATAGAAACAAATGGATTCAATGTCCTCCCAGGAGTTTGATCAAATAAATTTGGGTACCAAGGAAAATCCCAAGATGGTCAACATTGGGAAGTGCTGCACTCTAGAGGAGAAACTCAAATTTACTGACCTACTTTTCCATTACATGGATGTTCTAGTGTACTCCTATGATGATCTAAAGTCACTCAGGGCTGAAGAAATTTGCCATGAAATTCCTCTCAAGATTGATTCGATGCCTTACAAGCAAAAATCTCAGTAGTATAATCCAAAGATATTAGGTACTATTCTATCTGAAATACAAAATATATTGAATGCTAGAATAATTTTCCTAATCCATCATTCCACATGGATTACAAACATAGTTCTTGTGAGAAAAAAGAATGGTGAAATTCACCTCTGCATGGATTTTAGGAATTTGAATCAATCCTCCCTAAAGGATAATTACCCTCTACCCATCATGGATCAAGTCCTTTAGATGGTGACTAGTTTAGAGATGTTATCAATACTGGACAACTTCTTGAGGTATAATCAAGTGAAAGTTGGTGAAGCAGACTAATATAAGACTGCCTTCACCATGCCTTGGGGCACCTTTACATATTGAAGAATGCCATTTGGACTGATAAATGCTGGTGCTAATTTTTAGAGAGTAATAGACCTTTATTTCAAAGATGAAATGGGTAAGTTCATTGTGGTGTACCTTGATGATTTAATAGTCTTTTCCAAGCATCATCCTGATCATGTGCACCATTTGCAACAAAGGCTGGACCAATGTCGCCAGAATGACATCTCTCTAAATCTTAAGAAGTATATTTTTGGGGTAACATAAGGGAAACTTATTGGATACATTGTATCCTTAAAAGGCATAAAGATTGACTCAAAAATAGTCAAATCCATCCAGGAGCTTACTCTACCCACATGTAAGATTGCAATTCACTCTTTCTTCAGAAAGGTAAATTTTTTATGAAGGTTCATTCCTAATTTCATAGAGAAGACTCACCACATTGTGGACATGATGAAGGGAAAGGCCAATTTTAGCTTGACTAAAGAAGGTGAATTAGCATTTCAAGACATCAAGATGGCTATTGCCCATGCTCCAATTTTGGTTTGTCTAGATTATACCAAAGATTTCACAATGTACAATTATGCTTTCGAGCATACACTTTTAGTAAATTTGGTTCAAGAGAACAAAGAAGGTGTGGAATCTCCCATATAATTCATGAGCTATCCTCTTAAAGATCATGAACTAAAATATTCAAATCTAGAGAAGCATGCTTATGCAGTGATAAAGGCAGTAAAGCACTTCCATTTTTACATCTTGAATTCACACATTATTGCCCTAGTTCCTGATACCATAGTCAAATCCATATTAACTCAATAAGAGTTTGGAACCAAAAGGGGCAATTAGATTGCTAAAATATAGGAGTTTGATCTCATTATTAAACCAATGAATCTTGTGTGGGGAAGGGGTCTTTACCAATTGATTGCTGATAATAGACCAAAAAAATAAGGCATGAAGGAATAGAGGTTGAAGACCCACCAATAGTCCTCTTTGTCACCACTATGAATGAGTGGTATTCAAATATTACTCATTTCCTTACCTATAGTGAGTGTCCTACTCACCTATCTCATAAATAAAAGAGGATTGTTAAGTTAAAAGCTGCCAATTTTGTCTTATGGGACAACGGTTTGTATAAGAGGAACCTCAATGGGGTGTTCCTTCGATGTGTAGATAAAGAGCAGCAGAACCAACTTCTAGAGTCCTCCCATAATCTAGCCTGTGGAGGACATTTTTTTACACCTGTAACTACTTATAAGATTTTATGAGTTAGGTATTACTAGCCTACTCTATTTTAAGATGCATACAAATGGGTACGAAGATATGAACTATGCCAATAGTTCATTGGAAGACCTAAGTTAGTTTATTTACCTCTTAAGCTAGTGGTGATAGAAGAGCCATTTTAGCAATGGGGAATTGATTTCATTGGTGTTGTAAACCCATCTTCAAGCACTAGACATGATTATGTTCTCATAGCCATAGATTACTTCACCAAATGGGTGGAAGCTATTCCAACCAAGCATGCTACTTTAGAATTAGTATGCAATTTTCTCAAGTAAAACATAATTTCCATGTTTGGGGTCCCAACCAAGATTGTGACAGACAATGCAGTTTGTTTCTCTTTCCATGAGATTACTCAATTCTATTTTTATTATGGGATTACCCTCTCCCACTCCTCTAATTATTTTATGGAAGGGAATGGCCAAGTAGAATTGAGCAATAAGAACCTGGTGACCATCATCAGGAAGCTGGCAGATGACAGCCAATGAACCTGACATAAAGCATTAGTTGATGCTTTATGGGTAGACAAAATTACGCCCAAGAGGGTGATAGGTATGTCACCATTCCAAAATTTTTATGGTTTCAATGTAGAGATACCAATCACCCTAGAATTTTTAGCACTAAAATTGGTAAAGGTGGTAAAAAATTAGACATATAGAAGCTCCATTGATAAGAGGATCATGTGCTTGATTGAACTTGATGATTAGTGAACCATGGTGGTGGACTAAAATGTTGTGCATCAAAGTCTGGTGAAGAAGATCTTTGATTAGAAAGCAAAAACCCATGATTTCTAGATTGGAGACCAAGTCCTATTATGGGACAAGAGAAGGAAACCAAAGGGAATGTATGGTAAATTTGATTCCCTATGGAGAGGCCCATTTGCTATTCATCAGCTCAATGTTGAAAATAGTTTCCTATTAAAGTATCAAGATGGCATGCCCTTTTCTCTACCTCATAATGGGTAGCATCTAAAGCACTTCAATTCTTGAAGTATTAGATAAGATCATTTGTACATATGCATAATTTTTGTATAGTTTTTAGCTTATTTTGCATTATTCATTTTCATTTCTTTTTAGCACCTTTCATTTTGGGTATCATGACTCCATAGTCTAATGGCATACTTAAAGGCACTAGAGATTTTGGATTATACTCCCTTCAATTGTTTTTACAATCAATGGAAGTTCTCCAACTGGAGCCAACTGTTGTTCCCAAAATCTGTCACTCATTTTTGGGGACAACATATCAACTATTTTGGTCCTACAGGCCAAAATTCTCTCTTTTCTCAAAAAATGTTCTGAGCGCTCCAATTCTTCAATTATTCAAGCTTTTTTAGCTAAAGGACTTGTAGGTTCAATACGTTCAACAACTTCATCAGGCGAGCTCTCATAAAGAAACAAGTTCCCAACACTTAGGCATTTCAAGGCTGGTTCAAGGCCAAAGTTTAATTAAAAGACTTATCAGTGGGCTTCAAACAAAAGATTGAACCATTGAAAAATTAAACCCTACCTCTCAAGGTTTAAAGGTTTAACAGGTTCAAAGCTTTAACAACATTGATAGACTTAAAGAGTTAAGTGCTTCGGTAAGGTTCAAAAGTTCAATAAGTTTGGTGGACTTAAAGAAAAGAAGGCTTTAAAGATTGAAGGTTGAACTATTAAACCATTGAACCTTGAACCAAAATGATTTAATGAGTTCAAAGGTTCAACAAGTTCAATAAGATCGAAAGACTTAAACAAAAGAAGACTTTGAAGGAGAAAGATTGAACCATTGAACCATTAAACCTTGGACCAAAAATATTTAAATTTAAAAGGTTCAATGAGTTCAATAAAGTTTGAGAGACTTAAAATAACAAAGGATTCAAAGAGATAAGAAAGAAAGGTTGAACCGATTGAACCTTGAACCAAAATGGTTCAAATTTCAAAGGTTCAACAAGTTCAACAGAAAAGAAAAGGATCCAAAAAGTTTGAAGGACCAAAGGATTCTGAGAAAGAGAATGAACCATTAAACCTTGAACCAAAATGGTTCAAAGTTTAAAGGTTTAAAGGTTTAAGGAATTTCAAAGTTTGAAGAGATGGTTCAACTAAAGAGGAAAGAAGTGATTGAACTAAAGAAGCGATTGAACCAAAGATGTGATTGAACCAAGGAGCTAATAGGACTACTTGAACCATTGAACCATTGAACCAATAAACTCTCAAGGTTTAAAGGCTCAAGGTTCAATGTGGTTCAAACAACTAGTAACCAATGACATCCCTGTGGATGTCAAATTCAAGGTAATGAAATGCCCTTTTATTTTCAAATATGGTGCAAAACCTGAAAATAAACTTAGCAACCAGCTGAAGAGATAGCTCGATAGCTCAAATCATGAGGAAGAGATAAAATGCTTTAAGAGAAGAGGGAACAAGAGGGAAAGACTAGAAATATTTATGCAGGGGTTATTTTTAGTTAGTGAAATAGTCCACCAAGTGGACATCATAGAGCATGACAAATCAAGTATGTGGCCTATTTTTTTCCATCGAGTAAAGGAGAAGTAGATAGCTACACAAATATTAGGAAGAGGACCAGGCGGCCTATACTTTGAAGGAGACATTTGAGATGAATTAACATGCCACAGTTAAGGCTGATGCCCTGATCCAGCATGGCCTCTTGACAGAACTAAAAATGCATTCAAGGTATTGAATGCAACATGGGCCATTCCATGAAACAAAGCACCCAAGTCTTTCTTGGAGTGCTATATATTGTAATCTCTTATTTTATGCAAAAGAGATCTTTTTGTTATCAAAAGAAAAAGTCTACCCAAATTGAAAGAGATTATTGAGACTTTGAGCTCAGATTGTCAATCATATTTCATTATTTGAATAAGAAAGCAAGTGACCTTTTAGACTTTGTGCTGAAATAGCTTGTGTTTTTGAGGAAATTATTCTTATGTCTATTTCTTGAATGCATGCTTGTCCTTTTAATTAAATAAGTAGAACTAGTGGAATTAATTAGGAAGGTGTCTTGAAGCCAACTATGGAGAGACTTTGTGCTACCACAATTGTCTTTAGTGTGTGTGTTTTCAGTTTGTTTCTATGTAAAGGATCTTGGGATGACTTTGTGCCCCCATTTTCCTTCATATTTCACTCTTTGGCAGTTGAGGTGGATACTTTGTGCTACACCTCATTCTGCTGGTTATTGCACCCTATTACATTTACTAACTAGTTACTTTCCAAAAAGAATTCCACTGTTTGCTACAGACCACTTCTGAAAGAAGAGAAGTGCCTTCTGTCATTTCACCAGGATTTCTTCTTTGTCTATGAACATCATCTCTGAAAAAAGAGAGATGAATGGTGTTGTCCTACCCTTGAGTATTATTTTTTGCTTATATATATATATATATAGCACCTTCTAGTTATGGGGAGCCTCCTCTTGATGAGAGGAGATATTTATCCCCTTCTGATGTGGTAAACCTGTACATTTGGCCAATCAATCTCCTTATGCTGTGGTTGAAATAACCTGTTTTGCCCATTAGTTAGATGGTGACAAAATATTCACCCAACATATTTCAAGTGATAAACTCAAATTATCAAGGAGAAATAAAAATGTAGAGTTCGATGCCATTTCACATCTATCAATACAGTATGTAGCTTCCATCAAATTATTTTAGTTCCTCAATACATAATTAAAATAGGGGTCATCTCAATGAACTTAGGGATTATATATCCAATTACTCTTCTAAATGCATCAATTTATATGAGTCTAAAATTAATTAAATGAAATATATGACTACTTTAACTATATTAAACAAAATCAAATGACCTCAACACAAATTAGATAAAAAATGGAAAGACTTATTTAATGAAATATGCCTCCTATATAATTTATTATACCAATGCAATATGACATATGTAAATATATATGGATATAGATATTTATAATGCTTTTCCATTCTTTTTCTTACTAACGCTAACAACAAAAATTGCATTCATAATAGTAATGCTCATTTCTCTTTATTTGGAGAACAAAGGAGAGGAAAAAATATTTCAAGCACCAGAAGTGTTTCAAATTTTAGTTAGTTTGTTAGAATTGGGTTCAAATCCCCACTAGTCTATACATACTCTCTCTAAATGTTATGCTTGCCTAATGTATCTCAAATTAGTCACCACCTTGGCTATTATAACTTCCTTTGTAGAGTTTGAAACTACCATACTAAAGACTTTCAATTCCAACTTCTATAATAGACCATACGGTGGAGTTGAAATATATGTCCTCTTGTACAATATAAATGATATTAGATACTCCTCCAAATGGATAATGTGGACTCTAGGATTCTCTCTTCCTAGATAATTCTATTGTTGACTATTGTATCCTCAATTCTTGGTGACCTAATTTTGGTCATCTTTGGAAGTTAATATAATTTATTTTTTATTCATTTTCCATATGTTAAACCCAAAATGTTTGGATTAATGGTTAAAATTTAGAGAGAAAGAAATGGAATTATTTCTTTCCTCCATTTTCAAGCAACTAGGTTAAGGTACCACTCTCAATAACATATATATTTTTAACATCTTCATCTCTAATGTTAATGGATAGATGATGTTGAAGATGAGAATATTCAATGAAAATAACACCAAAACTTCTATTATGTATTTTAATTAATGACATTTGACAATTAAAATATAAAATATAACAATTTCATATATGTTGTACATTTGGTAAACGTCCAAAATAAATACAAAATATAAATCTAGGTATTATATTGTTTAAAGATGAAGGAGAATAAAATTACTCTAGAATTTGATTTGACAATGGATTAGATGAAGAATGGAAAGGCATCCTCAATGAAATATGTTATAGCATAAAATATATATTCTATTAACTCTCTTTAAAATAAATTATAAATAAAATTAATAAGACTTGTGATAGCCATATGAATAATATGTATTTATTTGAGTGTAGCTTTTGATAGTTGCATCATTTGAAATAATCTTAAGGGGTTAGTACATTGACATATTGAAAGTTGACTATTTGACTATATTATTTGAAGATGAGATACTAGCAATACATAATACATAATATTCAAGATAAAATTAGTAAATGGATATCACAATAGCTTGTTTTAAAGGGTTACTCATATGCAAAGAAAACTGGTCAATGATCTCATAGATTGCTTGGTGTCAGAAGTTATTAAAAGTGTTCAATTCAATTCAATTATCCAAACATTTCCAAACTCTCTTCGAGACACTAGTGTTGACCTATGTTCACATTAATATTCCTTCCAAAACAAATTGTTCCTGATCAAAATTTTTTTAGATATTTTTTTACCTAACAAGGATAGATAAGATGCTTACAAAGACAATAGTACTTAGTGAACATAAACACCCAATAAGATTAACTGAGCCATATGTAATTAAAAATTACAAATATATAACTTCAAACTATTCTATGGTAATCCAGTATAGGCACATTTCAATATAAAACAATGTTTATAAAAAAAATTAGATACAAAATACTAGGTTCTTAACTTCACTTAATTTGATTAATATGGACTACCATTTGAGATTATTTTTTGTAGTGTAATAGTGAGTAGAGTAATTCATAGAAGAGGAATTCAATATTATGATTTGAAACATCAAAAATGAACAATTTTAGGTAGTTGACCCCATAAAAACCCTACTCATGGGCCTAATTTTTTTAGTCTATAAATATGAAAGTCAAATTTATTTTTAATTAACTATTTATGAAAACATCATCTTATTGAATTTTTCTAATTCTTAAGTCAACAGTCAAAGTCACTAACCTTAGATTTTGACTTTTACCTTGGAAATTTATAACTTTGGGTTTACTAAGGATTATGAAAGGTTATATAATGAAAGGTTCAGAAGAGTTATGTGGAGAAAGAGCATAAGTATGTAGAATGATTTAATAATTTAGGGTTTTACAATGAAAATAATATGTTTAGATTAAAGGGATGAGATGTCTAGATTAGTCAAATAAATATGCAATAATTAAGTATTGAATTGTTATGACATTTAACCTTGTTTTCATTTCTAATTATAGTAATAAATAGTCATAAATAGATATATATCTAAAAAATGACTGTCGTATATGATCTAGGTTCTAAAAGTTAAGATCTAGGTAGTTATCTATGTTGTCAATAGGATTCTGGTGTTCATATTCTAACTATAAATTAGAGACTTATATGGATAATAGTGTCATCTATATGTAGTGTCCTCAATGTGGTGCTAATTTCCCCTTAGTAGGATTATTCCTATTTTTTAGGAACACCTACACCTATGTTTGTATGTCTTGTTTTTGCATGCATAAAACTTTGAGCTATGTGTTGTGCCTGAAAAACTTGATTTAATGTGCAAACCCTAGTCCTCCTTACAAGTATGGCATGAGAAATAATTTTGTGTGTTTTAGTAGGATGGATTGGATATCCTTAACACCTCATTGTGTAGAGAGTTGTCTAGATACCAATATTTTGAAGATGGATCAAGCTTAATGTAGTTCTCTCACCTAGTGATTGATGTAAGTGTAAGTGAATGATAGAATGAGAGTGACCTTGGATGCCTTGATTGTGCTTGAGATTTGAAATATTTAAAAATTGGGTTTAGGGTTTCTATAAATGGTAGTACATAGAATTATGCTATAATAGGGATAAATTAAATTAGTTTTGATCAACTTTGTTTTTAGTTTGAATAGCTTTTGCATCTATTTTTGATATAGTGAATAGAGGTAGATTAGACTTGTATTTTTTGGGTTATGTTTCTTACGTGGTTAAGAAAATAAGCTTAGGATAAACTTAGGAGGGGAAAACATTTGAAAAGGTATCCATTGAGAAGCTCTAGGGATAAGGTCAATAGCACCTAGTTGGGGAAACTATCACCATGTGGCTATAGTGTCCAAAATGTGGTACTAATTTCCTCTTTTTAGACTATTAAGTAATTTAGATTGGGATCTGATATGATAGTTTTGGGACTATATTTGACTAGCTATAGGTGATTATGGTCTACTGAATGACTGTAAAAGTTAGTCTAATTCTCAAGGATAGGTCTATGGCTAGCCTAGGGATAGGTTAACTCAAGAAACACTCTTAACATACAATTACCACTTTTATATGATTACATTCCACACCCCCCCCCTCCCCCGCCCTTAATACTAGTAATGTAACAAAGTAAAATGAATAATATAAAAGAAAAATAAGCATACCTAGACTTACCTTGGAAGTAAAGTTTTTGTAATTAATTTTTAGTATATGAATCTAGGTATACATATGTGGAACATGATACAAAGCAATGTCCTACAATGAAACATGCCAAAAATTAGTCCTTACTTAAAGATATCATCAAAATAAAAAACTATGATAAAATGAAATAATTGAGTAAAGCTAAGTAAAAAGAGAGGAAAGAAACAAATAGACCTCATTGGGTACAATAACAAATGCATGAACTTGGTGACAACCTGTGTGTGTGAGTATGAAAAGTGATCATATAATTGAATATATTGAACAGAGTTTATGGATTTATTAATCCTCATATGGGTGGCTCAATAAATTAATCTAGTTTTGACTCCATCATTTCCCACCCCTGATCGATAGATCATGATTTCTATGAATATCCTGGATAATACTATAAGTATGTCTAATCCTCTATTGTAGGTGGATCAATAACTCAAGTATTCCATGATTCCATCATTTCCCACATGTGTGAATTAGATGCATCGATATTTGTACTATGTAATGAGCTAAAAGTATATAACTGAGTAAATATAATAGTGTATTAAGCTCTATATCTAGTCAAGTATATTAAGTGGTTCTGGGCCACTCAAGAATTCCAACCATTCCATATGGATTAAGGCATAAATATAGTGATAACCTATAATGTGATATCAAGTGTATAAAACATATAGAATGACATGGAGTTTTCCATTCCATTTGATCAACGTATTTGAAGCTAAATATATAGAAACTATGTGTTATTCACATGCCCCCAATCTAGTATCTAAGTATATTGAATCTAAATTGAGTATGTAATAGCTAAATCTATGTTACTAATATAAATGTATGAGTGATCATGCCAAGCATGATTTACCAAAAACTAAGCAACTGGTATGAATCTAAGATGAAATGCATGTATCTGAGCTAAATTTGAACATAACTACCAAAAATGTGACTATATCTATGCAAATATGTATTATACTTGGTGTACTAATCTGAATAATCTAGACTATCTTGAAGCTATGGATACTAAACAGTAGCACCATGTAGTGGGTAGTAGTGCCTTGTGGTACTAGTGTCACAATCTATGTGCTAATGATTATTTGGTCTGATTTGTATGTGATCTAAACTGATTACTAAGTCTTTATTCTATTTTATGTCTACCTTGAGTTTGATATCTAAAATTAAGCCTATGTGATAAAATTTATCTATGAATAGAAAAATAGGATCCTGATCTTTGTGACAAACCCCTGGGAATTCCCCCTATTTTGAGGGTAGTTATGAAACCTATGTAATAATTTCCCTCTAAAGAAGTATCTCTAAATAATATGATAGTCAGATCATGTGCATGATATGATAATATAATAGACAAGCATAACATTAGAATGTAAATGTATCTGCGCATAAGTAGGTAATATAAGATGTATGTTATAATTTAGCATTACGCAAGGGTGTCAAGATAAATGTAATAAATGTATATAGTAGTAAAATCTAAATAACACCTAGGGGGATGGGGCATGATGTCCATCATGACACCCAAGTAGGATAGGTAAATGCATGAGTTATCTCATGGCATAGAAAATTTGTGTGTGTGTGTGTGTGTGTGTGTGTGTGTGTGTGTGTGTGTGTGTGTGTGTGTGTGTGTGTGTGTGCACGTGTGCGCATGTGCGTGCGTGCGTGTGCATGTGTGTGTGTGTGTGTGTGTGTGTGTGTGTGTGTGTGTGTGTGTGTGTGTGTGTGTGTGTGTGTGTGTGTGTGTGTGTGTGTGTGTGTGTGTGTGTGTGTGTGTGTGTGTGTGTAATAGATAAATACAAGTGTCATGGTGTAGAATAATATAAGGAAGCAAACATAATAAGCACATGAGGGACATAAAAGGTAGGCCAAGGGGTGATAATACAAGGTACATGAGTGCATATCATTAAATATGAGAATTAAGACAAATAAGGACATGCTCAAATGTCTACATATGTAAACAAAAAGTAATTTGGTGTAGAGCCACATAGAAGGATGAAAACACACACAAGGGATATAGGCACATGTCCAAGGCATACAAACAAAGAAGTCACATGGAGGCTAATGAATAATGACATTTTCAAATACGCTCAAATATGGAAGAAGCATAAGAAACACAATCAATTCTAATATAGGAACTATAAATGAAAGAAAGTATAACTATGTAGAGGAAATTTATGTAGATGCTAGGATGCATTTATACTGAGTCTAACTAGTGATAGTCGACAAAAATATAAGAAATTAAGAGCAATGATAAATATCAAGATAAATCAATGTGTAAATAGGAACATATAATATGTAAAGATAAAGCCCAGTTATAGGAACTATGTAGGAGATGCCCCCACATGGGTAGATGTATCAATGTATAAATCTAGATTGGTGTAAATGACCCCAATTGATAGATGATAACTAGTCTAGATCAGTGTAGTAGACTAGAGTCCTATCTAGAATTCAAAAGCACCCAAAAATCTTCTTAAATAAATAATTGGGAGAGATTTCCACTAATTCAATGAGTAACTAATTAAAAACAACCAAAAAACTAGGTTTGTTGGATGACAACCCCATCCAACTAGGAAAAGTGACAAAAACAAAGATGCTTTAGTCTTGTCACACCAAAAGGCATACTGTTGAGGGAGCATCTAAAAAAATCTAAAAGGCTGATAGGCCACCCCAACCACATGTGCTACTTCCCACTTTATTGGGATTCCCTACTTAAATCATGGAGTAATATGAGCACATGCTCTTATCAGATCAAAACCTTTATAAAAAGCAAACAACATGTCACATCTATAAATGTTAGAGGACAGGCCCACTCTACTAGCCAAGATAAGACCTTACCATGGGTCGCATGGTGTAATATAGCTGGGTCACAGTCTAAGATTTTTTTTCATAGTTAAATCATCTACATCATCTTAATAAAGGGACAATGAACAAACCTTGAAAGGGCCCATCCATGCTTCCTACTAGGGACTCCCATAAGGGATTTCAATGGACATGCCAATGCTTATGTCATCTAGATCTTCATACCTATGATAGGTGTCATAGACATAGTCATCCCATGAGTATGTATTTGTTTCATGAAGATCAAGGATTAATATTTCAATTTTATCAAGGTGCCTAAGATTTTCCATAAGAAATTCATTGCTTAATATGGTATCAACATCTTCTGAATGTTCACAAAACTTTCTTTAAAATGTATATCTAATTTTCTTGTTCTCGTGATTATATATACAATCTTTAAAATAGAACTTAAATTCCATTTCATCATACAAGTGATCTATGATAAATTTGAACAATGTATTAGTATCATAAACACCTAATTCTTCATGAATGACACAAATCTTAAACCAGGGGCTTAAAGTGGTTGGTGCATATTCTTCAAGCCATTGATCCCAAGTTAAATTTTCCCATTGATCATATGGTACATCAACTGGTCTATCATGAAATCTCCTTGTAAGTAGATTAGTACTCATATGGATATAGACTTGTCCATTAAAAATTTCCTTTGCTTTGATCAGCCATAACTCTACAAGTGATAATTGTCCTCCAAGTATCTTGATATTTCTGTGATCCATGTCACAGAATCTAGTCCAACTTCTTCCATCAACATCAAGAAAGTTCTTGTAGGCGTTAACTAAGAAATATTTTGACAAACTCTTTTCAATAGCAATCCCAATAAGTTCTTTGATTTGGGTCTCTGTAGGGATAAGAATCCATTCTTTCATTCTTTCTTTTTCTTGCTGAGTAAGATTTTTTGGAACAACATCATAATCAAAATTATTAGATCCTTCCTCACCCTAAAACATCAAAACATGATTAGTACAAAACTTATGAGAATACCATTTTGATCCTTCTCTAGACATCAAATTACCTAAACAATTATCAGTTCCTTTCTTGTATTGAACATCAAACTCAAAGTTAGAAAACCATATTTCCCATCTAGACATTATCTAGTTTCTAACTTGTTGGGTGTGGGGTTTTTTAATGATAGATTCAAACTATAATAGATCTATCCTTAAGAGGAATTTATTTTGGAGTAAAAAGATCCTTAGTTTCAACATGCATAGTTTGGATTCTAATAGTTCAATTTTAGTGAAATGGAAATTCTTTTGAGGTAGGTTCCATGTTTCACTGCAGTAATATCAGACTTATTCTTTACCATCTTTATTTTTCTCCAGAAGTATTTTGATGATTTATTTTTGTTCTCTAGGATAGAAACATCCTCGGTTAGGAGTAACTTATTCACAACTATTTTCTTCTATAGAATCTTTAGAACATTTTATTAATTCACTAATATCTTGAGAAGCATATTCTATTCTTGATTTTATAGATCTGAGGATTTCAACATGAGGCTTTTGGTATTTTATTAGGCTCTTTGTGCTTGGATTCTTAGGCTTAGATTTTTGTTTTCTATTCCAATCCTATTGTGCATAAACATTGGGTTCTTTTGAGCTGGGTTTCATGTTCCACTATAGTAATAACAAACTTCTTCTCTACCATCTTTAGTTTTGTCTAGAAGTACTAATCATGTTTTGATGTTTTAGGGTGAGGAACGATTTGATGATTTTGATTACGATACTATTCCAGAAAATCTTAGAAAGAAATAGAAAGAATGAAATAATGGATTATTATCCCTACAGAGACTCAGATCAAAGAACTTCATGGGCTTGCTATTGAAAAGATTTTTTCAAAATATTTCTTAGTTGAAGCCTATAGGAACTTTCATGATGTTGATGGAAGTTGGACTAGATTCTATGACATGGATCATAGAAATATCAGGATACTTGGAGGACAATTGTCACTTGCAGAGTTTTGGCTAATCAAAACAAAGGCAATTTTTTGTGAAGAAGTCTATATCAGTATGAGTACCAATCTACTTACAAGGAGCTTTCATGATAGACTAGTTGATGTACCATATGATCAATGGGAAAAGTTAACTTGGGATCAATGGATTGAAGTATATGCACCAACCACTTTAAGCCCCTAGTTCAAGATTCTTGTCATTGATGAAGAATTAGGTGTTTATGATACTAATACATTGTTTTAATTAATTAGAGATCACCTGTATGATGAAATACAATTTAATTTCTATTTTAAATATTGTATATATAACCACGAGAATAAGAAAATTGGATATAATTTTTAAAGAAAGTTTTGTGAACTTTCAAAAGATGTTGATACCATATTAAGCAATGAATTTCGTATGGCAAATCCTAAGCACCCTAATAAGATTGAAAGATTAATCCTTGATTTTCATGAAACACATACATACTCATGTTATGACTATGTATATGACACCTATCATAGGTATGAATATTTAGATGACATAAGCATTGACATGTCCATTGAAAGCCCTTATGGGAGTCCCTAACATGAAGCATGGATGGGCCCTTTCAAGGTTTGTTTACTATCCCTTTAATATAGTGACATAAATGATTTAACTATGAAATAAAATATTGGAGTGTGATCTAGATATATCACACCATGTGACCCATGGTAAGGTCTTGTCTGGGCTAGTAGAGTGGCCTATCCTATACCATTTATAGCTATGAGATGTTGTTTGATTTTTATAAAGGTTTTGCTATGATAGGAGCATGTGCTCATATTACTCCATGATTCAAGTAGGGAATCTCAATAAATTATAAAGTAGCACATGTGGTGGGTTTATCTTGTTAGCCTCTTAGCTTTTTTTAGATGCTCCCTAAGCAGTACGCCTTTCGGCATGACATGACCAAAACATATTTGCTTTTTTCACTTTGCCTAGTTGGATGGGACTATCATCCAACAAACCTAGGTTTTTAGTTGTTTGTAATTGGTTACTCCTTGAATCGATGGAAAAGCTCTCCCAATTATTTATTTAAGAAGAGTTTGGTGTTCATTAACTACCATGGAATGCTCAAAGTAGAAAGGAGAGAGCTCTGCAAGTCTTTAATCTTTTCAAATCTTGAGATAGGTCTATTAAGTATTAATTCAAATATCTACCTTGCTCAGGCTTGAATAGTTTTCAAAATTGTTTAGCCTTCTACATTGTGCATAACCTATGAAACTAATGTATGTTAGTTTCTAATTGTTGATCCTCAAGAGTCGACAAGATTATGACTATGTATGGTTAGAATCTTGTTGGACTTCACCAATTATGTAATATTGATCTATGTTATATAAATATATTTTATTCAATCAATTTTATTGGTATCAGAGCCTAGTTTACCTATTCAATATATATTTCTAGTCATCTTGTCATCTTTGACTATTTGTTCTAGTCTGTAAGGAAATCATACCACTCTTTTGAAAATATGTTTAAAGTTGATTTGAATACTTGATCTCCTTATTCATAAGCTCAAGGAACCTACTATGTTTGAAGTTCCTCAAGAATTCTTTGGCCCAACAATATATCAAATCTAGCTCTTCAATGTACATGGGATACCTAGAGTTGAGGTATGGTGCCATTTAGGCCATTTTTTCCTAATAACCCCTATTTGAAAAATTGTCTATTGGAGGAGGCCTTAGAATTTACCAATTAAACAAGCACTAGGTAGAAGCAAGGATAAGTTCTCCTAAGAAGAGTTACATCTTCTAACCATTATGGAAAAAGTAAGTGAAAGTACTATTCTTTTTTTAGATTTGATGGAGAAATCAAAAGTTATAAATAGAAAAGAAGATTAACATGATCTAAGCCAATATATTTCTCTCGAATCCATAAATACAAACTGGGAACTCCTTAGATTAGATTTGTTTGAAGTCTATAAGATGAATTTATTTAAACAAAAGTTCTAGACTGAAGTCTCTTTCAAATAATTTAATCTTAAAGTTTTGATGTTATGAAATCTTGAGGGTACTTAGTTCAATATACTGGCTAAAGAACATTTTAAGGCATTTTATAAAAAAGGCTATTATTTTGTACACATCAACTAGTTAGAATGGGTAATAGTACCTCTTTTTAGGCAAGGCTTGGATGTTCCTATTTTGTCTATTCTTGTTGATAGCAGGCTATAAAACATTTCCTAAGCTATGCTTGGTGCAATCAATGATAATGTCCATGATGGAAAAGTTACTTGCTAGGTTTATCCTAATTTTATTGCTGACCTAAAGGATCCTACTATTCCTAAAATTCTTAAATGTAATTTACAATTTAAGAACCTTGACATGGATCTTAGATCTATTCACTTTAGTATAATTACCTGATAGGTATTCTGATACTATAAGTATCCTCTGGCACCCTCCAATTATACTAAAAAAGCCCCATCCAGCATGGTGATGGTACCTGGAACAAAAACCATAAGAGACTAGGTTAATATCAGCTAGATAAACTTCAAGACAATCTCCTTACCCAAAGAATGGGTGACTAGCTATAGCAAGTGTATCTATAGACCACCTAATAAAAAAACCAAGTACACTCTTAGGCTAACTTCTCTTTCTACAAAAGAAGATTTTGGAAGATATAAAATCTTCCTGGTGGAAGAAGAAAAATAAGAAACCCAACAAGGAGAATGTCCTAAAGAGAAAAGGCTCAAAAGGTCTCAATCCATGAATAAACCCTCTATAACTAATTTAGAGACCCTCAAAACCATAAGATTCCTAAGCTAAAAATATGATGCTTCTAAATCAAATTGGTTAGAATACAATAGTTTTCCTGATGAACACAATTCTTACATAAACCTAGCTGAAAATCATTTTGCAACCATCCTGATTGTGATGCCTATATAACTTATACCCAGAGAATGCAGAATGATCTTCATATTAATATGTTTAGAGGATAAGCAACTGAATAAATAAAATCTCTTCCAAGAGAAGATGAGTTGAAAATATCAACTACTTTAGAAAAAGAAGCAAATGGGGTAGATGTCAAATACAGTGTTCTAGAAAATATGGGAAGATTTCCCCTAAGACAATTCTATGTAAAATTCACATTTGATGTCCAATTTTTTATGCAACATGGCCCAATAGAAGTAGTAGGGAGGGAAAAACATAACTCTACTATAGGAAGGCAACTAAACTAGTGTATTTTGGATTTAACTAAGTTGGAAAAAAATATTGATGAACTTTATGTGGAAATTACTCAAATGAGAAGCTTTCTAGATCAAAATGTAGGAACACTAGTTAAGAAAACATTAGCCCAAACATAGGACCTAACTCCACTAGTCAATACTAGTGACAAGATTCAAGGTGAGATAAACACAGCCACAGTTGGCCTAGGTGAGTTAAATAAATGTCAAGATAAACAAATAGTAATGTTAGATGAAGCCACTGGCATAGTAAAACATCTAGAAGAAGTCCTTTCAAATCAAAAGATAGACCTCTCTCTTGAGGCTACAAAGCTTGAAGAAATAAAAGAAGATCTGAAGAAGCTAATTATTATTGATACACAAGGCTATGATATGCTTAAAGTAATCCACGTAGGAATGGTGGACCTTTTAAGTGTTAATACTAGTAAAAATAGAAAATTTTATCATAAAAATAAATGATTAGTAGAGTGTTAGAGTAGAGAAAACTGAAAAGAAAATTCAAGAACTTCAAAAAAAGGTTGATACATTAGTAGGATCATCCTCACTTATTTTGAATCAAATACATGAATTGTAGGAAAAAATGAAAAGTTATTATAAAAAAAACCTCTAAGTATCATAAAAATAGGATAAGGCACCCCTTATAAGATCATCCCATTAAGGCAACCTATTATAGAGAAAGTGTTTGATCATGCTAAACAAATTAGACAATTAAGATCCTTTATAAAAATTGATTCATTAAGCATAAGTGATTTGCTAAAAATTTTTGATGTTACCTACAAAAGGATTGAAAGATACTAAAATTTTCAAAGAACTGGTTAAGTTGTCTTAAGATATAAGCTAAAAAAACAACATTGAAGAAAATTTCACTACCACCTGCCTATATTTCAATGAACTTAGTGAATTAGATTGGAACCTTGATAATCTAGAAGTCGTAGATCCCTTGGATGCTTCACAAGATTGGACTGAGTCCCTACTCACTAGCTTGATAGGTGTGCAAGAGGAGAAGGTTATACTTACTGATACATCTAGATGGTTTGAAAAAGTATACTCCTCCAACACCGAATCATCCAACTTGTCTATAGTCACACCTAGGATTAGAGAAACCTTTCCCCAAGGAATTTTTTTTAGTGTTGAAGCCCTTGTCAAGATATCTACTGAAATCAAGGAAGATAGATAGATGATCTAACTCAAGTTCCTATACTTTAATATTCACTCAATATTGATGGTTGGTATGGAGTAGGTAATGATATAAGATATAGAATCTAGATTCTAATTGAAAGTCTCCATGGATGGGTAGAAAATAAACAACTTGTATTTGGGAAGACTGAGGAAGAAGGGATGGACCTTATAATTGCTAACTTAGACAATAGCATAAAAGGATGATGGTTATCCATTACAGAAGACTAAAGGGTTGTGGTAGGATCCACAATAGCTTACTTTGCTAAAGTATTTGTTTGTGAGTATGCTAGAGACATGGTAAATACTGATGCTATTGAATATAATAAATTGTTCATGATGAAGCTTTATAACATGAAATACTAGGATAGATTCAAGTGTGATTTTGATATTTTGGCAAGAAAAGCAAAATAGAGCCAAAAGATTAAAACTAAACACATGTTTATTAATGTATTTCCTAGAAAAATCTCAGATGGAGTATTGGCCTACATATCAACTAAAAAGGAAGCCATGATTGGAGAAATAACCATAGTTACAAAAATGACCTTAGGTCAAATTATCCAGTCTATAAAATAATATCTTTACAATCAATGTAAAGATAAATTTTCAGCCAAATTGCTTAATAAACAAATGAAAACCATTGATAATAGTATCTTCAAAAATAGTAGATATAGTGCACCAGGCTATTATGGTTTTGAGAATTCTCATTTTAAATGCCACAAAGAAAAGATTAGATCCTGAAAATGGAAAACTAGAGACAAGCCCAAGTATAATAGGAGGTTCTCTAAAAGAAAAACTTATGTTAAGCCAAAAAGAACCATCTCAGGAAAATGACCTATAAAATGTTATATCTATGGTCAGGAAGGTCATATAGCGCCTAAGTCCCCAAATAAGAAAAGGTATCCTAAAAAGATGAAAAAGATTAAAGCTATACTTCTTAATGAATAAATGCAAGTTATTTATGAATTTAGCTCAGATGATGATGTCTATTCAATACCCATTGAAAATGATATTTATTTTAGTGAAAATGAAAATCAAGTAAATCAAATTTTGATGCATGTATAACTTATACCTAGAGAATCCATAATGCTCTGCATATTAATATGTTTAGAGGAGAGCCAACTATAGAAATAAAATCTCTTCCAAGAGAAGATGAGTTGAAAATCTCAACTACTTTAGAAAAATAAGAAAATGGGGTAGATGTCAAATACAATGTTCTAGAAAATATGGGAATATTTCTCTCAAGGAAATTCTATGTAAGATTCACATTTGATGGCCAATTTATTATGCAACATGACCCAATAGAAGCAGTAGGTAGGAAAAAACATAACTCTACTACAAAATGGAAACTAAACTAGTGTAATTAAACTTTAAATAAGTTAGGAAAAAATATTGACAAACTTTAAGTGGAAATTGCTCAATGAGAAGCTTTCTAGATCAAAATGTAGGAACACTGGTTAAGAACCATTGGCCTAAACATAGGACCTAGTTCCACTAGTTAATACTAGTGACAAGATTTAAGGTGAGATAAATGTAGCCAAAAGTATCCTAGTTGAGTTAAATAAAGGTCAAGATAAACAAATAGTAATATAAGATGAAGCCACTGGCATAGTAAAACATCTAGACGAAGTCCTTTCGGATCAAAATCTAGACCTTTCTCTTGAGGTTACAAAGCTTGAAGAAATAAAAGAAGATCTGAAGAAGTTGATTATGACAAATAAAAAAGGACATGATATGTTTAAATTAACAAACACATGAATGGTGGAAACTTTTAGTGTTAATATGAGTACAAAGTTACAAACTAGAAAACTAGACATTAGCCCTGAACAAATAGAAAATGTTGTCATAAAAATAAATGATCAGCAAAGTGTTAGAGTAGAGGAAACTGAAAATAAAATTCAAGAACTTCAAGAAAAGGTTGATACCTTGGTAGGATCATTCTCACTTATTTTGACTCAAGTACATGAATTGCAAGAAAACATGAAAAGGTTTTATAAAACAAAACCTCTAAGTATGGAAAAAATAAGAGAATGCACCCCTTCTAAGATCATCCCATTAAGACAACCTACTACAAAGAAAGTGTCTGATCATGCTAAACAAATCAAACAATTAAGATCCTTTATAAACATTAAATCATTAATCATAAGACATTTGCTGAATTTTTTTGATGATACCTACGAAAGGATTGAAAGGTTTAATAAAAATACTAATTTTTTTGAATAACCGGTTAAGTTTTCTAAAGATATAAACTAGAAAAAGAACAATGAAGAAAATTTCTTTACCACCTACCTATATTTTAATGAAATTAGTGAATTAGATTGGAACCCTGATAATCCAAAAGTCTTAGATCCTCTAGATGGTTCATAAGATTGGCTAAGTCCCTGCCTGTCAGCTAGATAGGTGTGCAAGAGGAAAAGGTTATACTTACTGGTAAACCCAGATGGTTGGAAGAAGTATACTCCTCTAACACTGAGTCATCCAATTTGTCTATAGTCACACCTAGGATTAGAGCAACCTTTCCCCAAGGAAATTTTGGTAGTGTTGAAGCCCTTAATCAGGATATCTATTGAAATTAAGGAAGACAACTAGATGATCTAACTTAAGTTCCTATACTTCCATATTCACTCAATATTTATGGTTGGTGTGGAGTAGGTAATGATATAAGATATATAATATAAATTCTAACTGAAAGGCTCCATGGATGGAGAAAAAATCAATAAATTGTATTTGGGAAGACTGAGGAAGAAGGCATGGACATTATAATTACTAACCTAGATGGTAGTATAAAAGGATGGTGGTTATCCCTTATAGAAGATCAAAGGGTTTTGATAGGATCCATGGTATCTAACTTTGTTAAATCAGTTATTCATGAGTATGCTGGAGATATGGTAAATGCTGATGCTGTTGAATACAATAAATTATTTAGGATGAAGCTTTATAGCATGAAATACTAGGATAAATTCAAGTGTGATTTTATTCTTTTGGAAAGAAAAACAAAATAGAGCCAAAAGACTAAAACTAAACACATGTTTATTAATGAACTTCCTAGTGAAATATCAAATGGAGTGTTGGCCTACATAGCAACTAAAAAGGAAGCCATGACTTGAGAAATAGCCATAGTTACAAAAATGACCTTATGTTAAATTATCCAATCTACAGAAGAATATCTTTACAATCAATGTAAGGATAAAGCTGTGGACAAATTGATTAAAAAATAAATGAAAACCATTGATAATAGCATATACAAAATAAGTGGATATAGTGCACTAGGATACTATGGTTCTAAGAATTCTCATTGTAAATGCCATAAAGAAAAGAGCAGATCCCAAAAATAGAAAACTAGAGAGAAGCCCAAGTATAAGAGGAGGTTCTCTAAAAGAAAAACTTATGTTAAGACAAAAAAGAACCATCTCAAGAAAATGACATATAAAATGTTATATCTATGGTCAAGAAGGTCATATAGCTCCTATGTGCCCAATTAAGAAATGGTATCATAAAAAGATGAAAAAGATTAGAGCTATACTTCTTAATGAAGAAATGCAAGTTATTTCTGAATATAGCTCAGATGATGATGTATATTCAATACCCACTAAAAATGATATTTCTTCTAGTGAAAATAAAATTCAAGTAAATCAATTTGAAGAACTGTCTTCTTCTAATAACTCTAAGACTAAACTCTACTATTGTAATATGGTGTTTGTATTTGATCCTGAAGCCCAAATGCAACATTTAGAATATCTACTCCTGAACTGTAACTTCCCTCTTCATCTCATCCTTATCTATAAAGATGATCTTATCTAATTAAAAATCATGCATGGTGACCCTAAGGTAAAAAAACTACAACATGTTGACTTTCATGAAAACCCAATGTTATATGCACAATAGGATGGAATAGAAAACAAAAAGTTAAGCCTAATAATCCAAGTACAAATAGCCTGATAAAATACCAAAAGCCTCCTATTGAAATCCTCAGAGCTATAAAATTAAAAATAAAATCTACTTCTCAAGATATTAATGAATTAATAAAATGTTCTGAAGATTCTATAGAAGAAAACAACTCTGAAGAAGTTCATCCCAACCAAGGATGTTTTTATGCTGAAGAACAAAAAGAAATCATTATCTCGTTAAACATCATTGATTCAAATTATGGCTTATTGACCTGAGATTGTTTAATTTATACTAGAGCAAATATGAGTATTTCAAAGCATGGAGCTATCCCAGAGTACCTATGGCAAGATGCTTCATTAGATTTTGTTATTGTCAATGGGTCAAGGAATACTATAAACAACATTGATTCTAGGGTACTACTTGAAGCAAATAACATTAAGGCATATGTAAAATTATGGATTTTTGATATGATGTCAATAGATATTATTTTAGGAATGATCTTCCTAAATCAATTTATGCCTTATACTATTCACAATAAATACTTGTCTTTAATCTTCTTTGGTAATGAACACCAAATTCCTAGAAAGACCCATGAAACTATAATAATTACCACAAGACCCCATGAAGAAGAAGATAGAAAACTATAGATGAAGATTTACAAGAAAGTACACTATTTTGAAAAAAGAAAAGATATCCTAAACAAAGATCAAAGGATTTTGTGATAATGATCCTGAAGGTTTTGGGATAAGTGTAAATATACTATTTGTCTTGATCTAAAACTTGACATTGATCGTACCTAAGGTATCAAATCTAACACTATCCCTTTCTCCCCTTCTCAATTTAAAATAGGAGAAGAGATCAAAGAATTATTACAGAAGGATTTGATACAAAAAATCCATAGTGAATGGGCCTCTCCTGCATTCTATGTGAATAAACACTTAGAACAAAAAAGAGGGAAAAAAGACTAGTAATAAATTATAAAAATCTTAATGATTGGCTTATACTTATCAGACATCCAATTCCTAACAAGACTGTTCTTATCAACAAGCTAAAGGAATGTTGTGTTTTTTCTAAGTTTTGATTTGAAAACTAGATTTTGGCAAATTGCATTAGAACCTAAAGATACTTATAAAACTGCATTTGTCTTACCAGTCTTAGATAGGCATTATGAGTGGAAGGTTATGCCTTTTGGCTTGAAAAATGATCCCTCTAAATTTCAAAAAAGGATGGATGGAATCTTTGGCCATGCTAAGAATTTTTTAATCTATATTGATGATATATTAGTTCTTTCAAAATATTTATATAGTCATTTTGTACATTTAAAATAATTTGTTGATCTTTGTAACTAGAATGGGTTAGTTTTAAGTGATAATAAAATGGAGATAGGCAAAACAAAGATTAAATTTATTAGGTTAAATATATGTCAAAATATGATTGCATTACAACCCCATATTTTTCAGTCTTTAGAAAGATTGCCAAATGAAATAAAAGATAAAATCCAATTATAGAGATTCTTTGGAATTACTGCTCTCCATTCTATAAAGATTAGGCCAAAGCTAGGAAAATACTACAGAAAAGGTTAAGAAAAGACTCAAGCCCATGGAATACTGAAATGACACAAACAATCAAAATAATCAAGGAAAAAGTTAAAGGACTACCAAATCTCAAACTTCCAAGAGAAGGTTTAATGATTTTGGAAATAGATGCTTCAAATGAAGCATATGGTAGAATATTTATATAGAAAACTAAAGATGGTAGAGAATAAGTTTGCTATTAATGTAGTGGAACATGGAACTCAACTCAAAAAATTACCATTTCACT